>LGRX02022524.1:0-10856 GCA_001247695.2 Cymbomonas tetramitiformis
GAGGCAGAGGGTGGTGAAGTCCACGTTCTGTGTTTTCCCTTGCTTTTTGGTGGGGAGCACTTAGGTGCCCGCATGTTTTTCATTTTTTGACATGGGGTGTCCATGCTGTGTGGTGTGACTGCATTCATGGCATAACCATGGACCAACGGGTCCCATCCATCGACCGTGAGCCACTGGGGGGCATGCCAGGAGGGTCCGCTTACTCCGTAACCCTGGGACCAACTATTGTTGGGCGATGATCGGTCACATCGTATCATCTTGCCATGCTGCTTTGCATCTGAGTTGGGAATATGTATGAGTTGGTGGTATCTTGTCACGGCCCCGCCCTGCTCCTGATTTGCTTCTCACATCCACTGGGATGATGGTGGGCTGGCTTTTGTCGGCTGATCTCATGCCATTCAGTGTGTGGCTTATCCTTGGACCGATTGCTTTGGCACCACGTAGCCACAGAATGTCGGCTGCACTATGTACCGACGCCCGGGATCAAAGGACTCAGCACACACTTTAGGACACTCATCCAGATTCTCCGGAGCTCACTGGTGGAGGCCAGATGAAAGAAATCGTTTAGAGAATCATACGAGCACTTGCAGGACGCTAATCACCGGTGAGCGTCCGGCGTTCACGCTTGGTACACAAGGCGCCTTACTCGGGAGGAAGCGGGCGGGGTTGTGTGAGGTGGCTCCTTCGTTAGTGAGCGAATGGCGCCGGCGATTCGATATGAACTTTGTCGCAGCCATCACCCGCCCGGTGAGCAGCCCGCTCCACGCACCTCAACGCAGTGAGGGGAGCACCCCCACGCACCTCCTCCCTGGGTCCCCCATCTACGCCACGGCTGGCAAGGCAGGCCTTAGGCTCTGAGCAGGAGTGTGACCGATGCCATTCAGAAATTGCTCGGGGCTGCGAGGCAACGACAAGCATTTCGTCCCGCAGTGTCCTGTGCATGCTGCACGCCTGCATCAAGGCATTGCGTCGCTTTTCTGAAGATAGGGCAAGATGGCTGGGCTGATGGTGCGGGAGGTGAGTCCCGGGGGGGAGGGAGCGGGGAGGCGGCTGGATGGTTGCAGCGGGACACAGACGATTCTGAACGGCCTGACTGGAAGATCGGAGGGGCGTCTGGAGTACATTGGCCGAGCATCGAGGAGTGGGACCGTCAGATGAAAGAGGCGAAAGGACCCCAGTCCTGGCGCGAGCGATCCAAACATAGGAAGACCATGAAGCTGATTAGGAAGACCCGACGCGCGGCACGCCGTTTTGCCATTTTCATGGTGGGCCCCGTGATGGTTGAGACGCCGTACGGAGCTCGGCCTAGGCCAGCTTACACCTCAATAGCACAGAGCGCGCCTTTGTCTATTCACCTAGCGCTGTACAAGGGCCGTGTATCCGGCGAAGTACGCGCCATTCACCAGCCATTCATCGGCCATTCATCAGCCATTCACCAGCCATTCATCAGCCATTCATTAGCCATTCATCAGCCATTCACCAGCCATTCATCGGCCATTCACCAGCCATTCATCTGCCATTCATCGCCATTCACCAGCCATTCATTAGCCATTCATCAGCCATTCACCGCCATTCACCAGCCATTCATCGGCCACTCACCAGCCATTCACCAGCCATTCATCAGCCATTCACCAGCCATTCATCAGCCATTCACCAGCCATTCATCAGCCATTCATCAGCCATTCATTAGCCATTCACCAGCCATTCACCAGCCATTCACCAGCCATTCATCAGCCATTCACCAGCCATTCGTCAGCCATTCACCAGCCATTCCTCAGCCATTCACCAGCCATTCACCAGCCATTCATCAGCCATTCACCAGCCATTCATCGGCCATTCACCAGCCATTCATTAGCCATTCATCAGCCATTCACCAGCCATTCACCAGCCATTCATCAGCCATTCACCAGCCATTCACCAGCCATTCACCAGCCATTCACCAGCGAGCTCACTGGCAGCATACATTGCTGAGCTCACATCGCTGAGCAATTGATTAGAAATTGCGAATGCTGCAGAAGATGCCAGCTGTGGAAACCAACCAATTCTGAAATTCTGGGTTTCCGAAGCCGGCATCTGCTACGACACTCACACCATCAGCACAATTTGGCTGGTCGATTTCCAGCGCTGCTCATGTTGTCGAGCACAACCAAATGCAGGCGGCAGCGCCAATGACGTAATAGCTGCAAAGCATCGTGACGGCACTCGCCAGGGTACATGTCGTAGTGGGACGGATGTTAATGGGACGGATATCCGGCAGCAAATCCAAGCAGCAGCGTACAACCATTGCTGGAGAAAGGTTCATTGCAGGAAACTCCCCGCAAGCCGGGAGCGCTGATGTTTGACGCCTTGATCATTTGAGGAAAAACTCTCTCTCTCTCTCTCTCTCCACAGCCGACGCAAGTGAACAAAGCGGGGGTCACCACGGCAAGCACCGACACAGTGTGTGCAGCCACACACGGTGTGCCGGCAACAACGCGGTGGCAGGAGCACATCACACTTCAAAGGACCTCGACCTCGACAACAAAACTCAGCATTCGCCATATATTCACAAGCAGAGGATGCCGGTCTCACATGGGCCTTGCTCCCTGCCGCGTTTCCGGCTGCAGGGCCGCGGTGGGGCTGCGCTCGGCTCAAGGGTGGCTGACTCGGCGCCGTGGGTGGGCGGTCGGAGCAGAACATACGCCCGCCCTGGAAGCGGAGCAACCCGCGCGGCGACATCCCTCAAGTAGCAGGCAAAGGCCCGCCTCTGGCGCGGCTTCCGGACTCCAGCAGGTGGCCACGCCCGCTCGTGCCCGTCATTTGGCCCCATCTACAAAAGCAGAGAAAGTACTCCCTTGATCGGCGGAGAACCACCTGCCCGGTGACTTGTCCTCGATTCTCTTGTGTCTCGGCCTCGCGCAAGCGGCGCGGCTGAGAGGCGCCTTGCCTGCAGGGGCAGCTGTGGGGAGCCTGGCCCAAGCGGCCGGCCTTCGTGCTTCAGCGCCTGCAGGCCCCGCCGCGCCGCGCCGGTCCAGATGCGGCAGTGACGCCTCCGTGGATGGTAGGGGGGATTCGCCCGTGCGAATTGCGCGGCATGCAGACGAGCAAAAGGGGGAGTAATCGGATAAGCGAGGGGGGCGGGAGGTGGCGGGCCTGCGCAGGAAAGGTAGCCAGCCGTTGATGGTTCCCAGGTGGTACAATTCAGACAAATTTCGAAAGACTATGAAAAAAGTCAGATCGGTCAGCACCCTCGGTGCCTTCAAGAGCTCGTGCGCATCCCGGCCTCCCCGTCTTCTCTTTGCCCTACTCAGCCCCATGCATCCCCGCCTCCCCGTCTTCTCTTTGCCCTACTCAGCCCCATGCATCCCCGCCTCCCCGTCTTCTCTTTGCCCTACTCAGCCCCATGCATCCGTGTATTTGTTTCCCCACCTGCTGACACCCTCGCCCCACTCGGCCCCTCGCCCCTTGCCGCCGGCGTCCTATCCTCCGTGAGGCTCGGATCCTCACTTTAGATGCGACGTGCCTGTCAGCGACGGATGTCCTTCCCGCATCACATGGGTGCTTCGCCAGCCGCTTATACATGGCGGGCTGTATATCCCGTCAGAGCCCCGTCAAAACCCCGTCAGAGCCCCGTCAAAAGCCCCGCCAGAGCAGAGCCCCGCCGTCAGAGCCCCGTCAGAAAAACCCCCGTCAGAGCCCCGCAAAGCCCCATCAGAGTCCCGTCAAAATCCTGTCAGAGCCCCGCCAAAACCCCGTCAGCCCCCGTCAAGCCCCGCCAGAGCCCCGTCGTGCCCCGTCAAACCCCGTCAGAGCCCCGTCGGAGCCCCTGCCAAAACCCCGTCAGAGCCCCGTCAAAGCCCCGCCAGAGCCCCTAAAACCCCGTCAGAGCCCCGTCAAAGCCCCGTCAAAACCCCGTCAGAGCCGCGTGCATTGTGAAGGGCGTCCAGAGACCTCAGGGCTCCCTCCGATGCTCCGCAGCTCCGAACACTTTTGCTTGGTGACGCGTTTTCCTCCAGGAGTCATTTCCCCGGCCCAAAGGAAAAACATAATCTTGATCACGCCGCCGTCCCAGTGTTGTCCATATTGATGGTGTTTTGGTGTTGTCCCTGGTGGTGTAACATGGCAGTGGCGCTGCTTTTGGGGCGCTGTCTGTTACTCACACGCACGCAAACAAGGCTTAGGGGGTCCCATTCTTCACTAGTCAGCTCCGGAAAATCTGGATAAGTGTCCCGAAGTGTGTGCTGAAACCTTTGATCCCCGGCATGGGTACATAGTGCAGCCGGTCTTCTGTGGCTACGGGGTGCCAAAGGAGTCGGTCCAAGGATACGCACACACTCACTCAGTGTAGTGCGGAGGGGCTCAGGTGGCTCAGTGAGGCTTAGGGGGTCCCATTCTTAATTAGTGAGCTCCGGAGAATCCGGATAGGTGTCCCGAAGTGTGTGCTGAATCCTTTGATCCTAGGTGAGGGTACACAGTGCAGCCGATCCTTTCTGGTTGTGTGATGGCAAAGGAGTCGGTCCAAGGATAAGCCACGTGCACTCAGTGTGGTGTACGGAAAACCCCGCGGCTCCTCGCTTGCCAGCTGGCGGGGCAGAGCAATGTACCAATTTGCTGCCTGTCCACGAGCGCCGGCGATTGCCTCCGGGACTCGGGCGAGCGTGACGGCTGCGGGGACGGAGGGGGAAGCAGGCAAAGTCTCGGGATTGCCGAGGGCGGCTCGCACAAAGACAGCGCTGCGAGCATCCACTCTGCTGCGGCAGCGGACGCATCTCCGGGGACTTTGAGGGTGCGCCTGCAGGGGGTCACTTGGCACGCGCTTGATGTCTTTGAAGCTGTAGGCATGACGGGGGGAGGGGGGGTCAGGGTGCAGCCAGGCACGCTTTTGAAGTGGCGCAGAGGGGTAGTCAGGCGGCTCGTAAGTGCATTCTTCATATCATTCAGAGTCGAGGGCACTGCTCAAATCTGCGGGGCCGTCGTTCGTTGTTGGTTGCCGGCTGTGCTCGGACGCTGATGAGGTTCTCGGTGGACTCTCGGTGCCGAAGCCCTGATCCGACGCGCGTCGCTCGCGGACTAGGGACTAGGTCACAGTTAAAGCCGTCGGATCAATCCTCAGGTAGGGGGCAAGCTGACTGGATGTGGTGACCGGTTTTCTTGGTCTGGCGGCGCTCCAGGGCGGCGACGAGGAAACTGTCTCCGGTGACCCGGGAGGCGTGAGTCTGACGTACGACACCGAGGAGGACCACAGCCCGGGCCCCGGCGAGACCTCCGGGAGCGGCTGGGAAGGCTTGAGCGACTCTTCCCCCGAGCCACGCGGGCGCCGCCGGGGCGCAGACACCGGAGACGCCACGGATGGGTCCGCAAGAGACGAGGAGAACGGGGAGGACGAGGGAGGCTTCACAGACGAGCCGCTCCACGAGGTGCTGAGAGCCGTGGAGATGACGCTGCAGCACTCCAGCAAGGAGCTCGCAGCCGAGGTGACTGACCGCGGCCGCCTCGAATGTGCACACTTCCGAGCTTTCCCATCGAAGAGACCGCTGCGGTTCCCGCGCTTGAGCAGAGCGACGCCGGTGCCCTGCGGAGCCCTGCGAGGGCCGTGCACCATCAGAGGCTCCTCCTGGCTGTCGGATCAGTCTCCGGCATGGAACGCGCCTTCCGCTATTTCTGGGGTTCACCTCGATCTCGATCTCGATTCTCCGATCAGTTCTGAGTGAAGTTCACGGCAAGTGGAGCGAATTCGGAGGCGCTTCTGAGCGCTGAGCGTCTCTCGCCCTTCGCCGTGGGCTGCAGGACCCTCCGAGCCACGCTCCGCTTTAGCGCTCTGCCACCAGTGAACTCGGGGCAGTGCATTAAATGAGCTTAGAGGAGGGAGAGGGGAGGGAGAGGGGGGCGCCAATCAGATGGGTGTCAGTCATGGCGATCCCAGGGACTTCGAGGTGACCCTGCCCGGCTACATGGAGCCCTTTGTGGCCAACATGGAGCAGTACTCCAGCCTACCCGGCCTACGCATCGTTCGCAGCGGCCGGTAGCTGCCTATCACCCCTACCCCGTCCGTGTGCCCAACATTGCATGGCGCACTGGGGGGCTCCACGGCCGCATCACCCGCGCTGCCCTGAGAGACTGCTGAAGTGCCGCGCCTGCAGGGGCGCCCGGGTTCGTGGCGCCAAAGAGGCATCTATGTATCAGTCGACAGCATTGGACTGATCTCAGCTACCGGGTGGGGAGTGGGGCTGAGGTTACGCAGCGGGGCTCGATCTGAAACGGCGCTGGCCGGATCCTACACCTCCCACGCCTCGGACCTGACGGGCAGTGACGCGCTCACTGCCAGCGCTGCAGAGGGTAGGGCCCTGGAAGCATCCCGGTCACCGGCGAGGGCTGGGCCGCCCCCGCCTTGCTCGCCGGCGGCCCTGCACGCGCGCAGCGGTGCACGCCCCATCTAGCCGGTTGGCCGTTCGATTCGTTCGAAAAAACGACGTTTGATTATTACAAAGTGTCCCCATTCCGCACGCTGGCCTGGGGCCTCGGGAGACGCCGCTCATCGGGGCCATCGGTGCACGCGGCGGGTGAAACGCTCGCTCATCGGAGCCATCGGTGCACGCGGCGGGTGAAACGCTCGCTCATCGGAGCCATTGGTACACGCGGCGGAAGAAACGCTCGCTCATCGGAGCCATCGGGTACGGCGGAAGAAACGCCAAGCCATCGGAGCACGGTGCACGCTGGCGGGTGAAACGCCATTGGTCGGGGCTATCGGTACACGCTGGCGGGTGAAACGCCGTCATCGGAGCCATCGTACACGCTGGCGGAAGAAACGCCGCCATCGGAGCCATCGTGCACGCTGGGCGGTGAAACGCCGCTTCATCGGAGCCATCGGGTGCACGCTAAGCGGAAGAAACGCCAAGCCATCGGAGCCACTGTACACGCTGGCGGAAGAAACGCCGCCGCCGGAGCCATCGTACACGCTGGGCGGAAGAAACGCCAAGCCATCGGAGCCATCGGTACACGCCGGGCGGTGAAACGCCGCCATCGGGCCATCGGTACACGCCGGGCGGAAGAAACGCCGTTTCATCGGAGCCATCGGGTAAGACGCTGGGGCGGAAGAAACGCCGCCATCGGAGCCATCGGGTGCACGCTGGGCGGGTGAAACGCCGCTTCATCGGAGCCATCGTGCACGCGCGGTGAAACGCCGCTCATCGAGCCATTGGTACACGCGGCGGAAGAAACGCCGCCATCGGGAGCATCGGGTACACGCTGGCGAAGAAACGCCGCCATCGGAGCTCATCGGGTGCACGTGGCGGTGAAACGCCAAGCCATCGGGGCCATCGGCATACGCGCGGAAGAAACGCTCGCTCTCATCGGAGCCATCGGTACACGCGGCGGAAGAAACGCCGTCATCGAGCCATCGCACGCTGGGCGTGGTGAAACGCCGCTTATCGGAGCCATCGGTACACGGGCGGAAGAAACGCCGCTCATCGGAGCCATCGGTACACGCGGCGGGTGAAACACTCGCTCATTGCCAGGAGATACTAAAGCGCATGCGAGGACCATTCGGCCGCGCCTCGAGCGCTTGGCGCTCGAGCAGCGCCGCCCACGTGCTCCTCGCATGTCGTCCCGAAACAAGGTCGTGGCTGTGGGCTCGGAAGAGATTGCCCGGTTTTGCCTGAGGCGGGAAATGGGGTCTGCGGCGGGCGGCGGGCGGTGGGCAGGGGAGGCTGCAGCACCAGGAGCGCGGCAGCCTGGCGGGCTCTCGGCGGGGCACCTGCACATGCTGCAGAGCATCCCCGGGCCGCAGCCGAAGTCGCCAGCGCCCATGAGGGTCATAAACAGCCATGACCGGCCGTGGCCTGCCGTGAAGAACGCCCCCTTCCTGGAGGGCGCGTCCACCTCCAAGAGCCGCTTTCAGCGGCACGCTCCCGACAGCCGATTGGAATCTTGCTTCATGAACCTCTCATTACTCACCCCGACCGTCGCGCCTCCCTCCGGTGTCCTCGTACGGTCCACGCATGATCGCGGCATCCGCAAGCTCAAACCGCGCTCGCCTTCCCGCATCCGCGTACTATGCGCTGTGGGAAGCCACGTGTCATCGGCTCTGCGGCGTCTTGGAGCGAGCGGCGGGCGCGGGACGTTGTCACACGCAGTCACAGGACGGTGCCACACGCAGTCACAGGACGGTGCTACACGCAGTCACAGGACGGTGCCACACGCAGTCACAGGACGGTGCCACACGCAGTCACAAGACGGGTGTCACGCAGTCACAGGACGGTGCCACACGCAGTCACCGGACGGTGCCACACGCAGTCACAGGACGGTGCCACACGCCAGTCACCGGACGGGTGCCACGCATCACGCTGGACGCGCAGTCACAAGACGGTGCCACACGCAGTCACGGCGCTGTACACGCAGTCACGGCGCTGTACGCGCAGTCACAAGACGGTGGCATATGCAGTCAGTCGGGCCGCCGGCCATGCGCTGGCTTCGCCCTTTGCCATTGCGCTGAACCACGTGTGACGCGGGGGCGCAGACGGAGCTCGGCGTCGCGCAGCCGGTCGCCTCGCAGCCGGTCGCCGACCCCCCACATGCACCAGACGAGCCCCGAGTCCAACCTCCCAGGTTTTGACTTCCACACCCCTCGGCACCCCTCGGGCGCGGCGATGGTACTCGCAGTAGGCACCCAGCAGCGACTAAAACTTCCGTCTCGGACAATTGTTTTGAGCTAGGAAACACGGCAACGTGGTGTGCAGTCACCTCTGATATGGCTCTCTATTCAATGATACTATTGCGTTTTCCTTTCTCTTCTTTTCTCCTCTGATTTGCTAGCCTCCGAGAGAGAGAGAGAGAGGTGGGGGGGGGAGGCAGGAGAGTCTCCTAGAGAGTGTCAGGCGACTAGCTATGCAAAAGCTGGCTATGCGACTGGCAATGTTCTACCCAGCAAGAGCTTCTCTTCCTGCCACATCCTGTAGGTCACAGTTCCTACCTAGTGTGTAAATTATCTCAGTCCTGAATATCGCTGCCAACTCATGAGGATGACGCATGAAGATGGCGGGCCGCAACGCCGCACACTGCCGACCTCTGTCCCGCCCGCGGCTCGCTGCATGCGTCTGGTGTCAGCGGCTTCTCGGAACGCAAACGTGAAAGCTCGTCGTCTCAGCACCTGTAGAGGCATTGTGTTTGACTGATCATGCTTTCCGTATTAAGAATGCAATCTGTGATGTGCCCATACCGACATCGCCAACCGCTTTCATGCGAGCGATTCCCCACCCCTTGTACCGACCCAACCCGATCGAAGTGGATCGGCGGCAAAGAACGCGGAGCCACCAAGCTGGTGAGCACACTTCAGTGGGAGGGGGCACGGGCTGAGGACCTCAGGGCTGATCACTAACAGGCATGACGAGGAGGGGTGATGCATGGGTCAACCCTGGATGCTGACACGTGGTGTGCATGGTGGGGAGGGCTGGGGGATGCAGCTCCACCGCAGCAGAGCCTCTCGGGTCGTGATGTGGGGGCAGAGGAGGGTACCTCGGAGGCGCGGGCCGAGGCGGCGAGATCTTCAACTGAGCCGGCTGCGAATGCGTGCTCAGATGAAAGAGCACCAGACGCGGCGCTTTCTGGTGCCCCGGAAGCAGAGGCTCTGAGCAAGCAAGCCAGAGAGGGGGATTCGCTGACCGTGCGGCAAGCTGCAGCCAAGTCCGGCAAAAGTACCGAGAACGTGACGTGAGTCAAAGTCCACGCCCCCAGATCACACTGGTACCTTGGGCATTCACAATCGTACCTTGGGCATTCACAGTTGTGCCTTGGGCATGTGACATCTGCAAGGACATCAATGTTCCATGGCCTCGACGTGGGGGGCCTGCAATACCTCCACGTGGGGGGCCTGCAGTACCTCCACGTGGGGGTCCTGCAATACCTCCACGTGGGGGGCCTGCAATACCTCCACGTGGGAGGCCTGCAATACCTCCACGTGGGAGGCCTGCAGTACCTCCACGTGGGGGGCCTGCAATACCTCCGCGTGGGAGGCCTGCAATACCTCCACGTGGGAGGCCTGCAATACCTCCACGTGGGAGGCCTGCAATACCTCCACGTGGGGGGCCTGCAATACCTCCGCGTGGGGGGCCCGCAATACCTCCGCGTGGGGGGGCTGCAATGCCTCCGCGTGGGGACCCGCAATTCCTCCACGTGGGGGGCCTGCAATACCTCCGCGTGGGGGGCCCGCAATACCTCCACGTGGGGGGCCTGCAGTACCTCCACGTGGGGGGCCCGCAATACCTCCGCGTGGGAGGCCTGCAATACCTCCACGTGGGAGGCCTGCAATACCTCCGCGTGGGAGGCCTGCAATACCTCCGCGTGGGGGGGCCGCAATACCTCCACGTGGGAGGCCTGCAGTACCTCCGCGTGGGGGGCCTGCAATACCTCCACGTGGGGGGCCCGCAATACCTCCACGTGGGGGGCCTGCAATACCTCCACGTGGGGGGCCTGCAATACCTCCGCGTGGGAGGCCTGCAATACCTCCGCGTGGGAGGCCTGCACTACCTCCGCGTGGGAGGCCTGCAATACCTCCGCGTGGGAGGCCTGCAATACCTCCACGTGGGAGGCCTGCAATACCTCCGCGTGGGAGGCCTGCAATACCTCCGCGTGGGGGGGCCGCAATACCTCCACGTGGGAGGCCTGCAGTACCTCCGCGTGGGGGGCCTGCAATACCTCCACGTGGGGGGCCCGCAATACCTCCACGTGGGGGGCCTGCAATACCTCCACGTGGGGGGCCTGCAATACCTCCGCGTGGGAGGCCTGCAATACCTCCGCGTGGGAGGCCTGCACTACCTCCGCGTGGGAGGCCTGCAATACCTCCGCGTGGGAGGCCTGCAATACCTCCGCGTGGGGGGCCCGCA
>LGRX02022526.1:0-19870 GCA_001247695.2 Cymbomonas tetramitiformis
TTACCCTATTTAATGTAATAAATCGTAGTAAATCATAGCTTCGAGATATGGGGGTGCCATGAGTGGAAAAGTTGGAGCTTAGGGGGACCTTTAACACATAAAAATTTTTGGGTAAGCGAAATCAGCCAGATTAGGGTGTAAATTGACACAAATAATGGGGCTTTTTGTCAGAAAACAGACTTTAAACGAAGCACGTTATCGATTTTTTTTCGGAGTGTTGAAACCTATAGAGGTGTTTTTCACAATGATGCGGTCATAGTATGGTGTTTTGGGCACCTAAAAACACTAACTAGAAAAAAAGTTACCAAGCCAATTTCGAAAAATTACCCGAAAACGGCCCTGTAGGTCCAGATTTCAGGGTCTGATGTGGAAAAAAATAATTTTTCGAAATTGGCTTGGTAACTTTTTTTCTAGATAGTGTTTTTAGGTGCCCAAAACATCATATTAGATGTATATAATCTTCAAACATGTGTCTATAGGTTCTAAATATGCTCAATATAGCCCAAACCCAAACTTTTATATCCCCAGAACTGCCCCAAAATGTCATACCACGGCACATAGTGCCATATATCTACGTATAATCGGTCTCTAACTATCCTCTATCACTATGGTCTGCCCAAAGCAATCCTTATCTAAGTCCCCACCCGTCTCGTACGTCGGCTTCACCTTTCCCTTGGCATTACGGTCCGCCTTATGTAGCCTCTTCCTCAGCCTGGCAGCCTTGCTCAAGTGCGTACCGCCTACCGCGGGCCTCTCGAGCTGCCTTCCTCTTCCCATCCATCCGTCCATCGAGACGAAGCATGGCCATCGTGGTGGTCAATCCCAACAGGCGGCACAACTCTTGGCGGTAGGCGTGCCCCTCGTTCTTGGAGCAGATGGCATGGCAGCAAGCCCAGGCGTACACACCTGACTGACCATTCTGCCGAGCCTTGCCGCAAGGAAGGTAGCCCTTCACCACCATGCCGTTCATACTGTGGTTACACTATTGAACTTCCTTTTATCAAATTAATCGTTGATTTTTCTTTCATCGGACGACAATTGATAAAAACTAATTAACTCCTAGTGATGACAACTGTCCGACAAATCGATAGTAGTTAAATAAATATCCTGCTCATTGATCGTGCGAACAACAATAAACAGTGAATAGTTCGGAAATCATATAATGATTCCACCGCATATCGTGCGACAATCGACAATCGACAAAATAAATAAACAGTTGACAAACAGTCGACAACTCTCCAGCTGGAGAGTCGACAACTCTCCACGTCCAGCTGGAGAGTCTCCAGGTAACGGCAATCACGGTAAACAATTGCACAGGCGGCACAAATTTCAGAACTTGAAAATCAAAATGAGTGAAGGTGCACAGGTCGCCCAGGACTGCCTTATTTGTCGGGTTAGGGCCATTCAAGGGCCATGCCAATGTGTGAGAGTCACCATTGGTGACATGTTGGTCAAGCGTCGACGCTTGGATAAGCTGCCACAGGCGTCTATCGTCAGCAGCTTAGGTGTATATTTACGTATAATATGCATGTTTACGTATGTATATTCCTGTATTTTCTTGAAGTAACATAATATATCGAAATCAATCGATGATCTATCCCCAAAGCCCAAACCGATTACTGTACAGTAATCACTCACCTTTAAGAAAAACCCGGCGATAAGAAACCAGCCAGCTTTTTTGGGGGGGGGAGGTACCGAAGTTGTCGAGAAAAGCTGGCTGGTTTTTTTGAGCTATGGAATCCTCGAAAATAAGAAATATGGGTGCTGGCGCCGCAGGCGGAAAAATTTGAAAATGTCGCCTTTTTAAGTGTTTATCATTGGACTTTTAAGAGAATTGCTGGCTGATTGAAAGAAAATACTTGCTAATTCTTACCGATTCCATGGGTTCAGGCGCGGGGGGGTACAGAGTTGGGGTAGTTTAGGCCCGACCCCAAATCTCCGGTTTTCTTAAAGGTGAGTGATTACTGTACAGTAAGTGCCTTGATTAAAACCCTAAATACTGAAGTGCGGTGTACAGTAACAATAATGTGATAGTAGAAATAAGATATCCACACCGGAGGTTGGCGCCCCCCCTCGCGGCATCGCACATAGCGGGTGACATGATAAATAATGCAGTATGTCCAACACTATGAATCATGCATAGTGGTGCGTTACAACAATACATATGTATATATACATTTGTTACTTTTGGTCTTAATTGGTATTCTAGGCCCGGCTATGATTCACATTATCCCTTTTTCGCTCAGTCTCTTGGCGGTCACGAGGATACCACTTTCACCCCCACAACGGGAATTTCCATATTCATTCCAATTATGTGGCAATTTCCATACTCATCTAACACTAGGAGGACATGAAGCAAGACTATTCAGGAACTGCACTTCACAATCATTCATTTTTTACTTACTTCACTCCGGCACTATGGGGAGCAATAATATTAAGGTGAACAATAAGTTCACACCACAAGCCTATTGGTAACAATCTGCACCAAAAAACTACACCGACACGGGATGCTATGATGAATGCAGTAGCATGAATAAGCGTGCTAGTGGGTTCGGGTTCTGACCGAAGCCGAGAGATCCAAGCTCCCCGTACTACCCCCTCAAAGAAAACTTAAAGTGCACCTAATACACAAACTATGCTGACTAGCTATGTTTTGTACACGGCCTCTCAGCAAAATGATTCGAGCTCAACTGGGGACCTTCCGAGAGCGCCACGATCCCTGTCAAATAACAGAACCACACCACGGCAGCGACCACCACTCAGAAACTTCCGCGTTCAAAAAAATACTCAAAACATATTCCTAAGACACTTTACACAGCTTCAGGGTAACTCATGGTCATCAGATAGCATGTACGTTCGGGTACGATGCTAACCCGACCGACAGTGATGCAGGGTTTGTGCCCAAACCAAACCGAAACAGGGCAAGCGAAATCCTATGCCTGTGCAAGTCTACTCAAGCTGTATCCGTGAAATATTTCTATCCTATCTATATTGTTCCGCTACGTATCTAAAGTTTTTCGCATGACTGCCCAGCAAAATGCGTTCCAGCTCAACTGGATATCTTCAAAAGGGTTGGACGTGCGCAAAATGGAACCTGTCAAAAAACAAAAGCAAACCGCGGTATCCACCAACACTCAGGGACTTAAGCGTTCAAAAAGTACTCAAAACATACACCTTAGACACTATGTGAAGTTTCGGGCCAATATATGGTCCGTACACAGCATCCGAACTCAGTCTGATGCTATTCCGGCCGGCCGTAATTCAGGGTTTTTGCCAAACCCAAACCGAAACCGGGATTGTGACTAGCTAAGCGCATACAAGCCTCTTCCAACTGAAACTTTGGAGTGTGGTCAGGTGTACTACAAACTATCTATTTGGTTTCGCTAGACCGACGAGCGGAACGCGTACCAGCTCAGCAGTAGATCTTCTGAGGGGTGGATGTGTACCAACCAAGGCACCTGTAAAAAACCCGCAACCACACCACCGTGTCAAGCAACGTTCTAGGGCTAGCACGTAGAAAAAAATACGCAATACATACCCTTTATTCACTCTACCGAGTATCAGGCCGCTATGCTGTTTCCAAATAACAGTCCAGCTCGATTCTGATGCGATGCCGGCCAAGGTGCAAAAGGGCACCACCATAAAAGAATTTAGGATGCGATATGCGTATCATTCTACGCACCTGAAGCGGTCGCCAGCACTTTTCCCCACTCCCCAAGCACTTCGAAAGTGTTCACGTTTTCCTGCGGCAAAGAACACCGTCAACATTTCAGTGAACAGGTGCTCATTCCACAACAGGAAAGGAGCACGAATAAAGCTCTTTACGCGTGAAAATCAATCTCAGAAAGCTGGAATTTTCGAGATATGACGGGGTCCCCAAACTTAGAACACTTTCAGGGACACGTCGGGAAGTAATGTCAGCTTGCAGTCCTCATTCCGAGCACGCACTGAGGTTCAATCCCATGTTTCATACCCCATCCACAATTTCCCCCAAATTTTACTTGCCTGCAGTGTAAAATTATCACTACAGCTGAACAGCTGATGGCAAGTTCGAAGTTACCGGTCGTGACGCTGTGCTACACGCCAGCTATCCCGTCTTCGCTCGGGCATCCCTCGCATACCTGCTGCACAAAGGACGGCTGTCAGCGGGCGTGTCGGGAATCGAACCCGACCGGTGTAGTTTCACAACCACACAGGCTTCCAAGCACCCCCAAATTCGTTTTCTTTTGGCCTCCCACAACCTCAGCAGAGCGTGCGGCAGTATGCAGGTATCTCCCATCAGCTGCTGCTGGCCTTTTTCAAAAGAAGAAGCTACCCTGTGTCGGGTGGCCTAAATGAAAGATCTCGTAAAATCTTTAAAAGAATTCAAGCCTCAATAGATCATCTGAACGTGGTGACACCATCTCAACTCCGCGCGCAAAACGGTTTCTGCGACAACTGCAGATCAACGCCACTCCAAGTCAACGTGGCAGATTGAAAACGTCTTCCGTAAATTTCTACTGGCGTCGTCTTCATTTTTTCTGTGACGCCGTGTGTATAGCCCAAGAGCAGCTCAGCAGGGAAAGAGCCTTCAAGACTTCAGCAGCTGAAAGTTGTTCCTGCAAACCGTTCAACGATTGTTTGGGCAATTCACTCCAGTCGAGTGTTGCCGGGTTGTCCGGTGAGACGAAAATATCAGATAGGAGCAAAGTGAATCTCAATGTCATAAGACGTGCATACGAGTGGCTGTTGAGATTTGATTCCAAATCTAAAAAATCTAATGCGATTTTATTCGCCTTGGTCAATCTTCGAGTCTTACAAAAAGTGGTACCTAGTGGGCTTGCATCGGGCTAACTTACTGTACTGTACAAGCATCGTCATCGGGTCAACGAATGAGAATGCCGATGTTTAACACCCTTAGATCAAATATGACAGGGATCCTACTGCCAAATTCAAATTGGGTTCAAATTTCCATCGATAATTCCTAACCCGTAATTTTAACGAGGAAATTACCTCTGTACTGTACTGTCGTTTGGTCTGTACTGTCTCGTCTTTGTACTGCGTCCGTGACAGCATGTCAATTTCCGCGTCTCTGGTTGGAGGTCCACCGTTTTTCGTCGACGGCAGTACAATGCAGACAAAAAGGACGACAGTATAGAGGCGGAGGCGTGGATGTCGCCAAAATGAAATTAAGTATGGTGCGGAACGGCCGGTACATGCTACAGTACACACGACAGTATACGGAGTACAGCCGACAGTACAGACTACAGTACCGACGACAGTATACGACAGTACAGACGACAGTACAAAACGTGGTGGAAAATACAGTACTGCATGCCCCTCTCTCGATAATATTTCGCTTAAACCTTCGGGCTGTGACACTGTACTGTCGCACGGCTGCCACGTCGGCACATAATTCCCCAAAATCGACAGTACAGTACAGAGGTAATTTCCTCGCTAATATACCGGGTAAGATACCGAACGTGCGATAACGCACCGGGTCGATCGTCGAGCATGTTTTGCGCATTTGTGGACGTCATGCGTAACATGTCATGCATTACATGTAATGCGCGACATGTCATGCGTGACATGACAAGCGTTACAGATTTGGGAAATAGCATACATATATGGGCAATTCGACTGTATCGTCCGACGTGGCTCGCGCGTCTGTCTTTTGATCAACGTAGTTAGGTGCCCCCCCTCGCGCCTAACGGGCGTCCGAACGCCGAACGGAGCGAGGGGGGGCCATAATGGGCAATTCGACTGTATCGTCCGACGTGGCTCGCGCGTCTGTCTTCGATCGAGACTATTTTACTGTGTCACGGGATAGCGTAACATGTCATGCGTAACATGTCATGCATTACATGTAATGCGCGACATGCCATGCGTAACATGTCATGCGTAACATGTCATGCGTAACATGTCATGCGTAACATGACAAGCGTTACAGATTTGGCAAATAGCATACATATATGGGCAATTCGACTGTATCGTCCGACGTGGCTCGCGCGTCTGTCTTCGATCGAGACTATTTTACTGTGTCACGGGATAGCGTAACATGTCATGCGTAACATGTCATGCATTACATGTAATGCGCGACATGCCATGCGTAACATGTCATGCGTAACATGACAAGCGTTACAGATTTGGCAAATAGCATACATATATGGGCAATTCGACTGTATCGTCCGACGTGGCTCGCGCGTCTGTCTTTTGATCAACGTAGTTAGGTGCCCCCCCTCGCGCCTAACGGGCGTCGGAACGCCGAACGGAGCGAGGGGGGGCCATAATAATTAATGGGGTTCGGACGTATGCATGCAATAGTCAATAACAAATAGTCGATATATATATATATATATAGCTTCAAGGCCAACAAACAATGAATAATAATTATTATTATTAATGTCCTTGAGGCATGAATTCCCTATTGATTTTATTAAACTATTGATGGCGTTGCGGGGTATTAAGTTCAATAGTGTAACCACAGTACTCTCGTTGCTGTTGGTGTCAGAGTTGTGCATCTGCTTCATCAAGAGGGGCTTGGCCGCATACTTCTGGAACACCGCCTTCACGCCCTCGTAGTAGCCAGGTGGCGAGTCCCGCTGCAGAAACGTGCCATGAGGCAAGTGGATCTTCCAGTCCGGCTTGGCACTCTCCACCCCACACCAAGGGTGAAAAGAACCGTCGGGGAGAGGTACACGATACCGCCGGCAACTCTCGTGGGTGGGGTCGATGTTGAAGGCGTGGTCCACGATGTTCATGATGGCACCGCTAAGCCACTCCGCCTTCTTCTCCTTCGTGTCAAAGCCAGGCAGATCCTCTATCACCGCCACGCTCTTGATAACGTACCGGTACTGCTTGTTGAAGTACTCGATCACCGCTTTCGATAACGTGGCACCACCCCACTTCCTTGCCGCCCGCAAGGCATCAAGGTCCTTGTACAACAACTTTTGGAGATGGTTGGGGTCGAATTGCTTCCCCACAGGTAGCAGCTTAGCCGGCACGATTCCGTTGACGTCGTTGATGGCAGCTATCATGTTTGAGTCCTCGTCCGCAGTAAAGAGGGCCACTCTCGCCTGGGTGTCCAAGAGAGTATCAGAGGCTACAGGTTCGGTGAAGGTGTGCTCCCCAACAGACTTCACACACAGTACGGCACCCTCCGCTTCCATAGCTTTGGAGGAGCCTCTCCAATCCATGTAAGACTGGCAATTGATGCCTCGAGCCCCACGCCAACAATCATGCACGGGGGGAGCTCGCGGAGGAACTTGACGTTCTGCAAGTTCACACGTGGCGCACATTTTGTCAAAGATAGTGGCGGAGATCACTTTCTTCATCAATGCACACATGAGAACGAACATCCCACAAAAAGAAGCATAAGAGCGGCCGCTTCCTCGATTAGGCCATGCAGCATCGCCACAATCAAGCTCCCAACTGCACAACTCCTTCAAGAACATCACCCTTCTCTTTAGCTAGAAGGGTCTCTTCTTGAAGAGCCTTTGTGCAAGAAGCCACCGCCATAGACTCAACCTCCTTGCCAACATGCTTCTGGAGGTTGCCCAAGTTGGTCCGGTGTAACTGGTAGTTTACACCCAAGGTGGTGAGGTATTTCTCCACCTTGGCTGGGCACAAACCAGCATTCTGGAGGCCAACAGCATGGAGCATGTTCACCTCGAAGGTCCTAGAGTCTTTCTCCACATAACGAGAAGTGGGCAAACACACTTTTTCGTTGCACAAACAACAACACAGTTGTATATTGTTCGCCATACCGTGGATGACCATAGGAGTGGAGGGTAACAGTTTCCCTGTGATGTGACAATTCCAGTATGGATATAGTTTAGAAGAAGAATAGTGGAATAAAGAAATAAGAATATTGAATACATAAGGAATAAAGATATATGAGACAAACAACTAAGCAGTTCAAAATATATCATATTACAAATATACCTTTCAAGCAAAGTGAGCATCGGACGTCATTTTGCAGCAGGTCCACTAGACAGCCAAGATCTATGATCACACGTTGGCCCTGTAAGGCTTCTAACTTTTCCTCCAATCTGGCGTGTGTTGAAATTCCCGCCCGACGTTTGGAAAACACCTGCATAGGAAACACAACGAACATAAACAGTCAGAGTGAGGTTCCGCCGGATGTTGAAACCGAAGGAGATGCTGTAATGGCGCACCTTCGCAAGCGAGGATATAGATGCACGTACTGGGAAGACTCTCCGGAATCTCCCAGCACTTACTTTCGCCGCTATGAACGGCGAAGGAGGGTCTAGTGCACTGACAGAAGGGGCACCGTCGGTTGGCACACTGTCGATTGGAGCAATGCTAGGAGCCAGTATCGGATTCGGATTCGGAACAGTTTCGGATGTTTCGGATGGGGCAACTGCCTCTAAAGCTGCAGCGATGGAGAACACTGGGGAGCAAGGAACCGCCACGTTCTCGTGTAGATAGAGCGGGAGTTTCCAGCAAAGGCAACTCCGTGGTGGCCAAGGGTGCAGCAGCATTCTCATTTTCGGTCCCACCCCTCGCAGCCCTAGCATTGCTGATGAGCCCTTGCCTCTGCAATGTCGAACGCTTTTTGGGCATGTTGGCAGCTCAGTTTTTTTGAAACCCAAGTATCCAGCAGTTTTGCCCTGAGCGTCCATACGCTCAGCAGGCGATAGAGCACGAACGGAGTCGACGACCCAGGCAGGATGCGGCACTCTCCCTCTCTGCATTACACGTAGAAAACACAGGGGGGAACGTTGATCAATCGAATAGTATTAGAAAGTGTGGGGACACGCACGACCGGAACGAACCAATCTCAGCGGTCCACAACGAACGACGGAAGATATACTCGAACGAAGGAACGAAGGGAGGTAGTCTAGAAGTCCACTTACCACTTCTCGCCACTGGATGATGCTTTGGAACATGAACTTACGCCTATCGGCGTCGTGCGGGAGATCTCTGCTTGCAACGTCATGGATTAAGGCGTGCACTTCTTCGAGGGTGAGATCCGCGGAAGGGCACAGAGCTGAATAGGCTACCAAGTTTTGCGCAACGCAGGGCTGGATAGGTCAGCAGGCGCGGGGAATTCTATCTCAGTAGCATCCATGCAAAAAAAATAGCAAGCACTGCACAGCAAACAGGCAGTCCGTCCCGCGTGCAAACTTCGTCGCAGCCGCAAGGTCTTGAAAGAGAGAGAGAGAGCGCTCATGATGTTCCCATGCCGCGGACAGCGATTTCTCGTAGCTCGTTGACCGGATTTGCGATCCGATGACAGGTTCGAACAGCTCTTGCGCTCTAGTTTCTGGTGATATGGCACATGCAGGGGTAATATATCCAATAAGAATACGAAAAATGGCATAAAAGTATGCCATATGCTTAACAAGAACGTGTGATTCGCGGCAGTTATTCAGTTTTGTCATAGAACATCGAAAATGAAACCACACGGCACCCTACCCTTAAAATATAGCAAAATAAGTACGGCTTTGATGTTAGAAAAGTCATCTTGTGCGAGTAGACCTTCCCTAACATCACTAAAGAAAAAGAAAAAGAAAAAGAGACACCCTTGGACGGGGTGTGGGGCTTTGTGAGTCCCCTTGACTCCTTCTTCTTTGTCCCTTAGTCTGGTTCCTTGTCTACTTTAGTTCTGTATAGTCTGTTTAGGCTTACTGCAAATCCTGTCGCTAGGTCATGTATTTTCCTGAGTAGGTGTAGGGCTTCCTGTCTGTCGAATCCTAAATGTTTGGTCAGTATTTTCTCCGTGTGTTCGTATATTGTTCCCGTATTGCCGAATACCATTACGTGTAGCGTTACCTTGTAGCCATATAGTTCTAGTAGTTTTACTAGCGGTGTGTATTTTGTGTACTTTGTTTTTAGTGCTTCCTCCCAACTCATTTCGTCTGTGTATGTTACCTCTATCAGGTGTATGTGGCCCGCTTCCGTCATTGCCTTTTGGTGTGTGTACCCAGGCTGCTCATTCCCCTTTTCAGTTCCCTCTAGCATTACTATGTCCACGTAGTGTGGTATGGTGTCCTTTCCGTGTGCTGGTGCCGGTGTGTTTCGTCCGTCCAGTCTGCATTGCCCCCTTGTGAGGAGGAAGTCTTCTATTGGTCTCCCGTTGTTCATTCCTTTCCCTTTTTTTCCCGCATGGGTTCTTATTACACATCCTCCTTTCCTGCCTTTGCTAATTGCTTTCGCTATCATTTTGGTGGTCTCATCCGACCTGCTTATTATCATGTTCTTTATCTCCCTTTCTGTGCATCCTCCCAGCACATGGGCTGTGCGTATGAATCCTCCCGCGTTTACTTGTCTGGGCATCCCGCAGCATTTGCATTTTTGCGACCTTCTCCCTCCTTGCTGCTTCTTGTATGGTCCTGATGGTAGTTTGTTCGCCCGGCATCTTAGCAGGACTGTCACGTCTTTCTCGTTTAGGTATTCTGTTCCCTTCTTCCAGTATCCATTAGAGAGCTTGTGCATGGCTTTATCACCTTTGAGGTGTTGCATGTATTTTTCTGGCTTTTCTTGTGTTGCTGTCAGTATTTTTTCCCTCGAGGACTTTCTCCATTCCTTCATTTGGTGTACTTCCTTTTGCGCTGCTTCCTGGTCCTGTACCATTTCCTGGAGTGCTCTCCATTCTTCCTGTGCTTCCTCCTGTTGTTGGGCCATTTCTCTGAGCTCGGCTACGGTGTCCTGCTGTGTTGTTGTGTCCACATTCTGTGTTTCCGGTAGCTTCAGTTTCTGGGTTGACCCTTGTGCAGTTTCTCCTTGGGCTTCCCTCGGCCCTTCAGCTTCCCGTAGGGCTGGTTGGTCGGGTTTTGCCTGGCTTTGGGTTCTTCTTCGTTTTTGTCTTTCTCCCTGTTCTAATGCCTCCTCTTTCTGTATTGTTCTTGTCTTCCATCCCTGTTCCTTATTCATTTCTACTCCCCGTGTGCTCTCTCGCCCTTGCCCCCTCTTTTGTTTAGCTTGTTGTGCTGTTTGTACTTGCTGCTCCTGTATTAATGCCTCCTCCTCTAATCGTTCCATCCTCTGGAGTTCCAATTCCTCTTCCTGTTCCTGTTGCCATTCTGGTTCATCGGGCCAGGTGTCTGCCCAGGCTGTTCCTATTTCAGTAGGCTCCCGGTTTCTTTGTGCGTATTCTGCCTCCTTCCTCTCAATGCGTTGTCTTTTGGTCTCCCATTCTTCTGGCCCGGTTTCTAGTTTCCTTTTTAGTCTTTGTATTATGTTCGTTTTTCCCGTCATTTTTGCCTCCCTCACCTTTTTTGTTACATGGTTGAGTATTGCTTGGTGTCCTTCCAGTTGTCTACCCGTGGCCTCGCATATTGCTAGTAGCATCACTGTATCCGTGTTGTCGTGGTTGAGGCCGTATTCCCCTTCTTCACAGGCCCTTTTTGCCACCTCGTCCGCCATTTCATTCCCATGTATTCCCACATGCGCTTTAACCTTGTATAGGGCCACTTTTGTTCCCTCCTTATTTAGCTTTTGTATTTGTTTCATTATTTTCCACAGCAGGTCCCTGTGTACGTGCCTTTCAAGCGTGTGCGGCCTTCTTTTCATGTTTTGTATCTGGTAGAGGGAGGTCAGACTATCCGTGCATATGCTGACTTTCTCTTCTCCCAAGTTTGAGTCTAGTGTCAGTGCCATATATATGGCAGTGAGCTCCGCCCTGTTAACAGTTTGGCAGCGTCCGGCCCATCTTTGCATGTGGTTCATTGCCCGTTCCCCTCTTGGGTCCCAGACACCTGCCGCCGTTACTTCCTCGACTTCCCCGTTTTCCTTTTTGACTTTTCTTTGGCTTCCATCTGTGTAAATCATATTGTTTCTGTTATGCCTCCTTTGGGGCTCTGGGTATCCTTTCCCTTGGTTGTCCCACTTGCTTTCTGGTGGTGGTTCTGCTTTCTCCTTTTCACCCCTTTCCCCCTGCAGCCATTGGTTTCCGTTTATGTGCTCGTCCGTTGTGTCTGGGCCCGTAAATTGTAATGCCCACCTTCTTAGGGCGTCTCTGTTTATTTCCTCCCTACTCCACGTGGTGTTAGCTCTTAGTACGTCCATAGTCGTTGGCCTCGGCCCTCTATCCCCTCCTCTGTGCTCCCCTTCTTTTTCCCTGTCTTCCATCCACCGGTCAATTATCTTCTCTGTGTGGTTCTCCAGGTGGCTGCCTGGTAGTGCTTGCATGACCGGTAGTTCATGGTTCATCCATGGCGCGGAGTCTATGACGCAGTCCTTCTCCCATTCTGTAATTGACCTAGGTCGCCTGTCCGCATCCTTGAGGGTGAGAGGCCTGTGTATGTAGCATGCTCTGCCTATCGTCCTGACTTTGCTTTGCGGGCACTTGAGAAGGGCCTTGCTGAATATGTCGTGGGTTTTGAGTGCATCCGGGCAGTATTTTCTCCATCCTGCCGCATTCGCTACTACCAGTATTCTCATGTTCCAGTTGCATTGTTTGGGTTTCTGTAGGTTGCCTTGCATCCAGTGGTCGGGTGGTAAGAAGGTGAACTGCCCTTCCTTTATCTCCAGTAACTCGTGTACCCTGTATCCCATGTGCTTATTCAGCAGTTTTCTATACGGGCTTTTGGCGTATGTGGGGTATATTCCTACCCCCAGAACGGGTTCGGCCGTTTTTGTGGAGTTAATTGCCTTTTTCAGTGCCTTGTAGAGGTCCCCTGCTGTGTACTCTGGGTTGAATTGGTATGACCCCAGTTTTTCCCATTGCTCTTCCCATGCCGAGCCTACAGCCCCAAATACCGAGTCTCGTGGGTATTGCGAGTAGTACGTTCTGGTGTCTCTGTGTACATTAAGTGGGGAGGCGAATACCTCTGTTTGGACTCCCATGGCTGTGTGTACCGCCTCCATCATTTCCGGAGGGAAGGTCCAGTGGTTTTGGAGGTTCCTTTTTCTGTGTTTCATCTCCGCTTTGCTGGAGTACCTTATCAGCAGTTGTGCTATTTCCTCCTCAAAAGTGTTTACGTGTATTTTGTGTTCTACACTTAGTTTCAGCCTTTTGGCCAGTTGTTTCTCTGTTGGCCTTTGTGCCGTGCTGTCCCCCACCGCCTCGGCGTATCTGTCGTACAATTCTCTAGCTTTTACCGTGCTCAGCGTGCCTATAAGGCTTCCCTCCGGCTCATAGCAGTAGGTGGTGTCACCTTCCGTGCGCAGTTGTCTGTCCTTCACCCCTGGAATGTGCCTAATGTCCTGGTCCGGGTTCGTTTCCCTTGTGCATATTTCCAGGTGCGTTACTTCTTTCCAGTACCTCTGTTCGCCGTTTGGTTGTCCTGCCAGTATCTCTGCAGCGGGCTCGCGTTTGGTCCTTTTGTCTCTCTTGTCGTTCTTCCATTCTTCCACTAGGTTTTTCCATCCTTGGTCCGAGGAGGGGTTGTGTTTGAGCAGGTGTGTTCTTACTGTTTCTTCTGTGCTCCACGTCGTCTGTTCGTTTCCTTCTCCATCGGTCCACCGTATTTCGTACTGCGTTACTTTCGAGGTCGAGTCTGTGTAGTTTTGCAGGTACTGTCTCGTTGCCAGTATCCCGGCGGGCGTGTAGTTTCCCTCTTGTCCTAGCATTTCCATTCGGTCTTCCTGTGTCGACCACTGGCCTCTGTCCTGTTGTCCTGACTTCCTCTTTACTCTCCCCCGCGGGTGTCTGGTTGTCATCACGTCGTCTTCCTCCTTTTCTTGGTCGGTTTCTGTGCCCAGAAGTTCCTTCTCTTGTTCCGTCCACTCTACCTCTGACTGTTCGAAATGCTTCGTTTGGTTGGCTAGTGGGTACATAGACACTAGTTGCAGTATGTCCTTCAGACTGTTTCCAGCCTCATGTAGCGCCTTTATTTGTGCCGGCCAGTTGCTTATGTTTTCCATGCTTACCGTACTTTTGGTGTACCTCTCTAGCTCTCCTGTTTTCCGTTCTTGTATATATTCGGGTTTCAGCCTTCTGTTCCACACATGGTCCCAGTGGTCCCCTGGTTTCTTAATGTCGTTGGGTTGTGCTTCGCAAATGTATGGGTATAGGTGCAGCATTCCCTGTGCTATCTTTGTTGCCGTCTTGGTGTCGTGTTTCCTTCCACCTGTTGCTTTCAGTGTTTCTATTGGTATGGCACTTTTCCCGTCTGCCGTGGTTAAGTTCTTGAGGTCCGGGTAGTTTCTGAATAGTGTGAGTAGTTTGGTAAAGTTTATTTGCTTGGTGGCTTGCTGAGTTTTCGTTTTCTGTATTACATTTACTGTTCCCATTTTTTCAAAGCCTGTCGTCGCAGGCTGCGACTGTGGGTCTCTGTATTCTGTATCCATTATCCTTTGGTGCTTGGTCGTTCTGGTTGTGCCCTCCATTTCCGCGTTTGTGTATACCCTTTTAGCTTTTCCCAGTTGCCTCATTATAGGTAGTGTTTCTTTGCCCAGTTCCTGCATGTGGGTTCCCACTCCTTTCACGCGTATTCCATATTCATTCAGAGCATTCATCTTCCTCAGAGTGTTCGTTTGTGTCTGCAGCCCCATTTTTAGTTTGCTCCTTGTGCTGCTGTGTCCCCTTTCTTCGAAGTGTTTTTCCAGTAGTCCGGCTGTGGACCTGCTAACTTGTGACATTCTTTGTCTGGGTTGAAGGTTTCTCTCCCTTTTGCCGTATCCCATCTGGGCCCCTTTGTCTTCCTCACTCTGAACAGCGCCTGCCAGTCCCGTGTACACTTCCTGTGCATATACTGCCTGTAGGGACTGGAGCCCCAGTCCGTATTCCTCCTTTTCCTCCGTGTTTAGTTCATTGGGCGTACCATTCGCGGGAAGTCCATATATTCTTTTCATCGCGGCTCCCAGCTGATTTTCGGCCTGTTGTATTTCACCCTGTGTGTATATCCCGAGGTGGAGTCCGTATTTGAATTTCCCCAATATGGCCGACTTCAGGGAGTACTCTTTTTGTCTTTGTGTGAGGGGGGTTGCCAGTAGTGCGTCTATTCTTCTTTTGAGTTCCCGTAGTGACTTTCTTTTCTCCTCTTTCCATGTCCCCAGCATATTGAGTAGGACCCCCAGGTACTTGTAGGTATCCCCGGCTTTTAGGACTTTTAGCGTTCGACTTCCGCATTTCACCCCTTGTTGCCTACTTTCTTTCACGTTTTTGTTGCCATGTTCTACCCCTGTTATCTTTGTTTTGTCCTCGTTTATTCTGAGTCCACTCCAGTCCCCAAATGCCGAGAGTTTCTTTAGCTGTTGCTCCATGCCTGTCATTAGTTTGGTTAGTATAATTAGGTCGTCCACAAACGCTCCGGAGGAGGTTCTCAGTTCCCCTCTGAGCTCCCTGTCAGTTGCATACCTGTGCTGGTACCCATGGTCTCCCACCTCTAGCCATCTAAGGAGAGGTTCCAGGTATAGTATGAACAGTAGCGGGCTCATGCTGTCGCCTTGCAGAATCCCCCTTCTTATTGGCACCTCTTCCGAGACCTGGTCCCCTACTTTTGCTCTCATTTGCATGGAGTCTTCCTCGTCTTCGCCCAGTATGTCCCTGACAGCTTCGGTAAGTTGTGGTGGCACCCCTAGGTGTTTTAGCGTCGTAATGAGTCTTTCGTGGTCAACCGAGCCATACGCATTTTCGAAATCCACGTAGGTTGCATGTAGGCTTCGTTTGGAGAGGTTGGCGTCTTCAATGGCATTGGTTACCCTGGTGAGTTGCTTCATTGTGTTGTGGCTTTCCCTTGAGCCCTCTTGTGCTTCCGAGAGCATGCCGTTTATCTCACAGAAGTCAGCCAGCATTTTTGTGAGTACTGTAGTGTATAATTTGAACAGGCAGTCCAGTAGTGCTATAGGTCGGTAGTTTTTTTGTTTTGTTACTTCTCCTTGCTTGTGGTGGAAGCAGAAGTAGCCTTTTTTCCATGGTAGGGGGGTGTGTCTTTGCTCCCACATTAATTTCATGAGTTCACACAGTTGGTCGTGGAATCTGTCCGGCATCTGTTTCAGTATATCATTTTGTATCCCCATGGGCCCGGCTGCTTTGTTGGTTTTCATTTTCTTCACCGCCTGTCGGTAGGCCTCTTTGTCCACATTTAGGTTTACTTTTGTTTGGTCCGGTCTTTTGCATTGGTTTTCCCTCATGTAGTTCTTGTACCTTTCGTCAAGCCAGTGTGGCGTATCTTTAAGTCCTTTCTCTGGTTCCTTCATTTTGTATGGTTCCGACCACGCAATGTGTTCTCCCATTGCCTGTGCCACTTTTTGGTGTCCTACCACTAGCTCTCCTTGCATGGTTTCAATCGCTTGTATTGTTGTAGTTGGTGCCGTTCCGTTTTCTATCTCAGGGCACAGAGCTGAATAGGCTACCAAGTTTTGCGCAACGCAGGGCTGGATAGGTCAGCAGGCGCGGGGAATTCTATCTCAGTAGCATCCATGCAAAAAAAATAGCAAGCACTGCACAGCAAACAGGCAGTCCGTCCCGCGTGCAAACTTCGTCGCAGCCGCAAGGTCTTGAAAGAGAGAGAGAGAGCGCTCATGATGTTCCCATGCCGCGGACAGCGATTTCTCGTAGCTCGTTGACCGGATTTGCGATCCGATGACAGGTTCGAACAGCTCTTGCGCTCTAGTTTCTGGTGATATGGCACATGCAGGGGTAATATATCCAATAAGAATACGAAAAATGGCATAAAAGTATGCCATATGCTTAACAAGAACGTGTGATTCGCGGCAGTTATTCAGTTTTGTCATAGAACATCGAAAATGAAACCACACGGCACCCTACCCTTAAAATATAGCAAAATAAGTACGGCTTTGATGTTAGAAAAGTCATCTTGTGCGAGTAGACCTTCCCTAACATCACTAATAAGTTACCGCAATTGTGAACGTGTCGCGTCGTCCATCACGGTAGTGGGCGGTTTTTTCGAAGTGAGGATGTGCTGCGAATCCAATACGAGAAAACTGATTTTTCACTCTTAAGAATGAGAAAAGCTAGCTGGCAAAATAAGCGGTTTTCTCTTATTTCGTCGGCTCTCTTAGGTACCGAAGCTGGGGGGGTCTGATTTAGGAGAAAAGCTGGCTGACCCCGAAATCTCTGTTTTCTTATTGGTGCACTCTTACTGTACGAACTATTCCAGTGCCTATGATGGAGGAGCTCAAACGGCAAATCATCAAATATGTCGAGTTGGGTATCCTTCGTCCATCATCATCACCATATGGGTGCCCAATCATTTTCGCTCCTATGTAAGCCAGGGGGGAAATGGAGGATGTGCTGTGATTATCGTGCCCTTAATAGCATCACCATAAAGGACACATATCCATTGCCACCTCATGATACCCTTCTTGAACAGCTTAAGGGGGCACGCTGGTTCAGCAGATTCGACTTCAACCAGTTTTCCCATCAGATCCCTATTCATCCAGACGACATCCATAAGACAACAATTCGGACTAGATACGGTTCATACGAGTGGACAGTGACGTCCTTTGGGTTAACTAACGCTCCTGCGACCGCTCTGCGTGTTGGAAACCGAGCATTCTTCGACTTCATTGATCAGTTCTTAGTCATCTTTATGGATGATACCATAGTGTACAGTCCAGATTTTGACACACACGTGAAGCACGTTCGCCAGTTCCTACAGCGCTGCAGAGAGCATCAGTTCTTCATCAGACCTTCGAAGGTTGAGCTGTTCGTCAGAAGTATTGACTTTATCGGACACCACATCTCAGAGGCAGGCCTATCCATCATCAGTGCTGGGATCAAGGCGCTGCGGACCGGTCCCTGACTCATCGGGGTCGTGAAAATGGGTACCCGGACCTACGGGGGACCTATACCTCTTTTCTCGCGGGGCTTATGCCGCTCCGGGGTAGATTATGGGCCGGACTGTGCCGGACCTATGGCGGACCTACGTCGACTCCCAGATTAAGAATCTAGAATGATAATTCATAATATCGGACGGAGTTCAGACGTTCAAAACCTTTATGGGCGTTGCAGCGGCTGCTCGTACGTGATGACGTGGCTGCTCGTGCTGACGCCGCTCAGCCATTCATAGTGAAACTGGAACTGGACACATAGTGAAACTGAAGCCGCCTCACAAACTGGACGTGAAAAGTTCAAGAATTGCTAGAGATTAACAGCAAGCATGGGGTTTAGAACGACTCCTTCGCGCTTCATATTTCTCACTCTCATAACATGTATATTCCTTGTTGCGTTCGCCGTCACAGGCCCTCCCTCTGGTCTCCTTGAATGTGAGCAAACTTTAGGTTGCCCCGAAGTTATCGAAACCCCGACGGGCCCTGATCTCATAGTCGTGCAAACTAGAGTGACTCCGCACCCAGACAGTTCATTTGGCGAAACGCGTATCACCGTCACGCCTGCCGAAAACTCTCTCAATCATGCAACTACTATCGCCGCTACTACTATTGTTTCAGGCATTGTATCTGGCAAGCTCAAGGGGTGGCATGCGGTTTATTATACACATGACAGGTTGATTTACAAGCACTGTTTGACGGTTGATACGTATGGCATCGACCAGGATTGGATTTTTGTCAAGAAGGACTCCAGTGCATCTCGCAAAGACGATTAGACGTATGGGGTCCACCATCCCTTTGCATTACTTGATTTGTTTGGATTTGAAGGATTTTATTTAGTACCGTATTTCTTGGTTTATCATATTTTGGTTGTTATACAGATTTCTTACATAGAGGATTTATTACTTCCGGCTTTTGAAAGAGGATTTTGCAGATGGTTTAATTAATTAGTCTCAAATTTAAGATTTACGCAGCTTGGTGGTCAGTACCGTGAATAATGAATAACGTGTTAAATGCATAATGCTATGGTCCTTTCAACCTTTTGCGTGCGTGTGGCGAGCATCTGTTCCCTTACAAGAGTTGGGGTACCGTATGTTGGTAGTAATTTGCGGGATACGTGGATTCATTTGAGAAATAAGATACGTAAATTGCCGGACTTTGCGGACTTACCGCGGACCTACGACATAAATTAACCGGACCGACCGGACTTATCGTCGCGGACCTATATATCAACCGAAATGCGGACTTATGAAAAAAATTGGAGATCCCAGCACTGTCCATCATCGAAGACAGAATCCGTGCAGTCATGGCTATTCAACCTCCAGTTTATAATTACTGATTAGAAAGTATTTTTTCCTAAGGTGTTGTTGCAATGGTACTTCAGCCAATTCGTGGGAGGACAAGTTGCCTCTGGTGGAGTTTGCAATCAACAACACAGTTTCTGCTACGACTGGTTACACACCCTTTTATCTCGACTCCATGGCGCTGCCACTTTCGCCGCATAATCTGGCAATCACTATTCCGCCAGAAGCTCCTGTTGGCATGTAGCACGGCTAGGTGGACGGGCTTGCACTATAAATTGCATAATCAATGAAAATGGCATTAAGAAGTCGCAAGAAGTTTCAAGAACATGTTAGAAGTTATAAGAAATCACCCGAATGCAATATTTTGCATTTTCGATAATTATTGTGGCCACAGGGCTGCTATACAAGTCGCAGATGGGCCGCGGAGCAGGATATGCATGTCTCGTGGGCGCGTGAGATATGCAAATGATACGGTGAAGTTATTAGAAGTATCTAGAAGTTATTACTAGGCATCGAGAAGTGATATTTCACATCGGGTCACATTCGCGGGGCGTTGGGGAGCTAATTTCGTCTGTAAACTGACTGCAAAACAGAAAATGCATGTCTCGTGGGCGCGTGAGATATGCAAATGATACGGTGAAGTTATTAGAATTTATGAGAAGTATCTACAAGTTATTACTAGGCATCGAGAAGTGATATTTCACATCGGGTCACATTCGCGGGGCGTTGGGGAGCTAATTTCGTCTGTAAACTGACTGCGAAACAGAAAATGCATGTCTCGTGGGCGCGTGAGATATGCAAATGATACGGTGAAGTTATTAGAAGTTGTGAGAAGTATCTAGAAGTTATTACTAGGCATCGAGAAGTGATATTTCACATCGGGT
>LGRX02022531.1:0-14452 GCA_001247695.2 Cymbomonas tetramitiformis
CGCTGAGGGGTATTGGGTCTGTCGGCGCTGAGGGGAGATGGGTTTGTCGGCGCTGAGGGAAGATGGGTATGTCGGCGCTGAGGGGCCTTTCCACCTCTCCAAATTTCATGCATGTGCGTGAAAGGCAAGTGGTGGCGCGGTGAGTGGTGAGCAACTAGTTGGGTGGTGAGTGAGTGGCAAGTGAAGGGTCGACGCCACCAAAAATATTAGCAAGGGCTTGCTCGGCACTGTTGTGGCTTTGCATGGAAATTGGGGGAAGGGTGGCAAGAAGGGAGGCGAGCCATGCGAAATTTTGGCAAGGCTCGCATAGATGTGATGTGGCACCGCTTAAAATTGGGGAAGAGATGGCAAATGAAGGGGCAAGCCATGCAAAAATTTGGCAAGGGCTCATTCGGATTGTGATGTGGCATAGCATAGATATTTGGGGAAGGGGGCAAGTACAAGGGCGAAGCCCCGCAGAAATTCTTGCAAGGGCTAGCTCGAAATGTGATGTGGCACATGCATGGAAATTTGGAGGGGTGGCAAGTAGGTTGGGTGAAGCCCTGCGGCTTAGTAGGTTGCCTCAGCTGTTTGATGAGATGTTACCAGTGGTTTTAGAAGATGTGATAGCTGTTTTCTAGTTTGTGACAAGGTGTTTATGGCAGCCAAGGTCTTCGCATGGAAAGTATTCACGTGCTTTCAAGGCTGAAGTAACCTTGCCCTATTTTTCTGGGGCGCCATGTTCGCTTTGTCACAAACTTGTAAACAGCTATCACATCTTCTAAAACCACTGGTAACATCTCATCAGACAGCTGAGGCAACCTACTAATAAGCCCCAAGGTTTCACCCGTCCACTTGCCATCCTCTCCAAATTTCATGCATGTGCGTGAAAGGCAAGTGGTGGCGCGGTGAGTGGTGAGCAACTAGTTGGGTGGTGAGTGAGTGGCAAGTGAAGGGTCGACGCCACCAAAAATATTAGCAAGGGCTTGCTCGGCACTGTTGTGGCTTTGCATGGAAATTGGGGGAAGGGTGGCAAGAAGGGAGGCGAGCCATGCGAAATTTTGGCAAGGCTCGCATAGATGTGATGTGGCACCGCTTAAAATTGGGGAAGAGATGGCAAATGAAGGGGCAAGCCATGCAAAAATTTGGCAAGGGCTCATTCGGATTGTGATGTGGCATAGCATGGATATTTGGGGAAGGGGGCAAGTACAAGGGCGAAGCCCCGCAGAAATTCTTGCAAGGGCTAGCTCGAAATGTGATGTGGCACATGCATGGAAATTTGGAGGGGTGGCAAGTAGGAGGGGTGAAGCCCTGCGGCCTAGTAGGTTGCCTCAGCTGTTTGATGAGATGTTACCAGTGGTTTTAGAAGATGTGATAGCTGTTTTCTAGTTTGTGACAAGGTGTTTATGGCAGCCAAGGTCTTCGCATGGAAAGTATTCACGTGCTTTCAAGGCTGAAGTAACCTTGCCCTATTTTTCTGGGGCGCCATGTTCGCTTTGTCACAAACTTGTAAACAGCTATCACATCTTCTAAAACCACTGGTAACATCTCATCAAACAGCTGAGGCAACCTACTAAGCCCCAAGGTTTCACCCGTCCACTTGCCATCCTCTCCAAATTTCATGCTCGTGTGCGTGAAAGGCAACTGGTGGCGCGGTGAGTGGTGAGCAACTAGTTGGGTGGTGAGTGAGTGGCAAGTGAAAGGTCGAAGCCACCAAAAATATTAGCAAGGGCTTGCTCGGCACTGTTGTGGCTTTGCATGGAATTGGGGGAAGGGTGGCAAGAAGGGAGGCGAGCCATGCGAAATTTTGGCAAGGCTCGCATAGATGTGATGTGGCACCGCTTAAAAATTGTGAAAAAAATGAAAATGTGTTCAACCAACCGTACTCTTGTTTACTTTGTGATGAGCTAGAATGTCAAAACTGGCCGAGGCATCCGGCGGAGCGAGCCAAAAGGACTCTCACCAATGGATTGTGGGTTGTGAACCCGAACTCTGTGGCTTCATAGTGGCGACTACTAGTGATTGATTGCATTAGGATTGTTTATGTTGATGTGATTGACCATTGTAAAAGGTGCTAGGTTTTGAATTTGCCGTAATATGTCCATCAATGAAAATGTGTTCAACCAACCGTACTCTTGTTTACTTTGTGATGAGCTAGAATGTCAAAACTGGCCGAGGCATCCGGCGGAGCGAGCCAAAAGGACTCTCACCAATGGATTGTGGGTTGTGAACCCGAACTCTATGGCTTCATAGTGGCGACTACTAGTGATTGATTGCATTAGGATTGTTTATGTTGATGTGATTGACCATTGTAAAAGGTGCTAGGTTTTGAATTTGCCGTAATATGTCCATCAATGAAAATGTGTTCAACCAACCGTACTCTTGTTTACTTTGTGATGAGCTAGAATGTCAAAACTGGCCGAGGCATCCGGCGGAGCGAGCCAAAAGGACTCTCACCAATGGATTGTGGGTTGTGGACCCGAACTCTATGGCTTCATAGTGGCGACTACTAGTGATTGATTGCATTAGGATTGTTTATGTTGATGTGATTGACCATTGTAAAAGGTGCTAGGTTTTGAATTTGCCGTAATATGTCCATCAATGAAAATGTGTTCAACCAACCGTACTCTTGTTCACTTTGTGATGAGCTAGAATGTCAAAACTGGCCGAGGCATCCGGCGGAGCGAGCCAAAAGGACTCTCACCAATGGATTGTGGGTTGTGGACCCGAACTCTATGGCTTCATAGTGGCGACTACTAGTGAATGATTGCATTAGGATTGTTTATGTTGATGTGATTGACCATTGTAAAAGGTGCTAGGTTTTGAATTTGCCGTGATATGTCCATCAATGAAAATGTGTTCAACCAACCGTACTCTTGTTTACTTTGTGATGAGCTAGAATGTCAAAACTGGCCGAGGCATCCGGCGGAGCGAGCCAAAAGGACTCTCACCAATGGATTGTGGGTTGTGGACCCGAACTCTATGGCTTCATGGTGTGGCGACTACTAGTGATTGATTGCATTAGGATTGTTTATGTTGATGTGATTGACCATTGTAAAAGGTGCTAGGTTTTGAATTTGCCGTAATATGTCCATCAATGAAAATGTGTTCAACCAACCGTACTCTTGTTTACTTTGTGATGAGCTAGAATGTCAAAACTGGCCGAGGCATCCGGCGGAGCGAGCCAAAAGGACTCTCACCAATGGATTGTGGGTTGTGAACCCGAACTCTATGGCTTCATAGTGGCGACTACTAGTGATTGATTGCATTAGGATTGTTTATGTTGATGTGATTGACCATTGTAAAAGGTGCTAGGTTTTGAATTTGCCGTAATATGTCCATCAATGAAAATGTGTTCAACCAACCGTACTCTTGTTTACTTTGTGATGAGCTAGAATGTCAAAACTGGCCGAGGCATCCGGCGGAGCGAGCCAAAAGGACTCTCACCAATGGATTGTGGGTTGTGAACCCGAACTCTATGGCTTCATAGTGGCGACTACTAGTGATTGATTGCATTAGGATTGTTTATGTTGATGTGATTGACCATTGTAAAAAGTGCTAGGTTTTGAATTTGCCGTAATATGTCTTAGTAGGTTGCCTCAGCTGTTTGATGAGATGTTACCAGTGGTTTTAGAAGATGTGATAGCTGTTTTCTAGTTTGTGACAAGGTGTTTATGGCAGCCAAGGTCTTCGCATGGAAAGTATTCACGTGCTTTCAAGGCTGAAGTAACCTTGCCCTATTTTTCTGGGGCGCCATGTTCGCTTTGTCACAAACTTGTAAACAGCTATCACATCTTCTAAAACCACTGGTAACATCTCATCAAACAGCTGAGGCAACCTACTAAGCCCCAAGGTTTCACCCGTCCACTTGCCATCCTCTCCAAATTTCATGCATGTGCGTGAAAGGCAAGTGGTGGCGCGGTGAGTGGTGAGCAACTAGTTGGGTGGTGAGTGAGTGGCAAGTGAAGGGTCGAAGCCACCAAAAATATTAGCAAGGGCTTGCTCGGCACTGTTGTGGCTTTGCATGGAAATTGGGGGAGTGGCAAGAAGGGAGGCGAGCCATGCGAAATTTTGGCAAGGCTCGCATAGATGTGATGTGGCACCGCTTAAAAATTGGGGAAGAGATGGCACATGAAGGGGCAAGCCATGCAAAAATTTGGCAAGGGCTCGTTCAGATTGTGATGTGGCATAGCATGGATAGTTTGCGATGAACAGGGTGGCCACCTTGGTGAGGTTATGATGAGCAAGGTGGCCTGCCTTGGTGAGGTGTGTGATGAGGTGGCCAGTCTTGGTGAGGGGTGTGGTGAGCAGGGTGGCCGCCTTGGCAGAACTAGTGGGCGAAGTGGCGCACCTTGGTGAGATGTTGGTGAGCGGGGTTGTACGCCGCGGTAAGGGGTGTGGTGAGCAGGGTGCTGCGCCTTGGTGAGTTGTGTGATGAGCAAGGTGGCGCCCCTTGGTGAGGTGTGTGATGAGGTGGCGAGCCTTGGTGAGGGGTACCGCTTAGGATGTTGAGAGCATGCACTAGTGTTGGCTTGGGGGTGGGTTGAAATCTGTGTTGCGGAGCCCTGGCCAAAAATGGGTACCGCTTTGGATGGTGAAGGCATGCACTAGTGTTGGCGGCTTAGGGGGGTTGAAATGCGTTGCGGAGCCACGGCCAAAAATGGGTACCGCTGGATGGTGAGCATGCACTAGTGTTGTGGGGGGGTTGAAATCTGCGTTGCGGAGCCCTGGCCAAAAATGGGTACCGCTCTGGATGGCTAGAGCATGTGTAGTGTTGGTTTGGAGGGGGGTGGAAATGAGTTAAAGGATTGCTAGTAATAAAATGAAGGGAGTACACTTGTTTTAACTTACTTGGTGGATATGTTACTTTTCACACAGGAATCACTTTCAAGTAGTTCAGTACTTACTTTCACCATTGTTTACTTCAATCATTAGAAGGAAGCTATCACAGGTAATTCTTTCAATCGGCCTTACTTAGATTTAGATTGGAAAATCATTATTAACAATGTTAAAATGCAAATTATTTTTAGTTTTAGCCATGCTGACTTTGCTGGTTGGTCCAGATGTTAATTACCTATCCAATAGTAGGTTAAATACAAATGCATATGGCATATGTTTAAGTGAATATGGATTCGTTATAGATGCTAAAATCAATGATACAGGTATTAGACATCAAACTCAATTCTCATCAATCGAATCATTGTTGTCAACAATTTATTCCATCCCTAAAACAAGTCTTGATATGGTTCATAAGATGCTGTTCTCAATTCAATATGTCATTCAAAATAACCATTATAATCTCTACACACCCGCGTGGATGAGGTATGTTGATGTGTCATCTTTGTTACTTATAAATGAAAGTCTTGGATTGCTTTCATCTTATACAAAAATCTCAAGAATTCGTCATATAAGAAGACGACAAAATTGGCCATCAATTGATACACCTCAACTATCGGATTTATTACCATCTTTTCTTGCCAGCTGTATACCAAGTTGTACTACTTACATATATCTTGGGCAAAGCATGTTACATTATGTGCATAAATATATTGTAAAAAGGAACAAGCCATTCAAGCCTAATTTTCATAACATTCTGAATGATAACAACACATTTTTTGACTGTAACCGTTATTTTGAAGATGATAATACACTACAAACTTGTGATGACACATATTTTGATTGTAACATGTTTTTTGATGACGATCACAGAATACCTGATGATAACATGTACTTTGACAGCTACACATCTTTTATGGATGACAATAATAGGCATGATACCTTTTTTGATTGTGTGACATCATGGTATCCTCATGGTATAATAGGGTCTACACTACAAATAGATAACATGTTAGGCGGTGGTTGTGAAGATGAACTTTCAGACTCGGCCAAGGTTTCTAACACACAGCAAAATACAGATATGCACATTGACCATACCCTACCACCCATACTCACCACACAAGATGTGTTAGCAAGTGAGCTTAGCCTTACATCAAAAAAGGACAGCTCTTTTACCAACCCAGAAGCACAAAACAAGCCAGTAAAACGCTCACCTGAAGAGATAAGGGCAGAAACAGCCGAAAGAAGTCGTGAGTATAGAGCTAGAAAGAAATTAGATACAAAAACAAAGCACTCACCTGAAGAGATAAGAGCACAAACAGCCAAAAGAAATCGTGAGTATAGAGCTAGAAAGAAATTAGATACAAAAACAATGCACGTTGATCACACCCTACCACACGTACCCACCACACAAGATGTGTCAGCATGTGAGCCTACCCTTGCGTCAAATAAGGACAGCTCTTCTGCCAACCCAGAAGAACAAAACGAGCCAGTAAAGCACTCACCTGAAGAGATAAAGGCAGAAACAGCCAAAAGAAGTCGTGAATACAGAGCTAGAAAGAAATTAAATATAGAAAATGTATTTGACACAAAAGGATCAGCTGAAAATATTGATGCAAAAACTTATTTTGATGAGTATTCAAAACAGACCACCTTTTGTACTTGTTGTGTCTGTTTACATGAGGGAGGGTTGAATGAAATGCAATGCACACGGGATGACGCGGAAACAAAGGGTAATTTAAAACAAGCTATATCCCAATTTGTCACAAAGTTCACTGAAATGACATCAACTTCAGATGGCATATACAACACAGCTTATAAAGGTGCTTTTGATGATAACGGCTTTCTGAAGTTGGGCTCACATGTATGTAAAAGGTGTTATAAACAAATGAAATCAGGTCCAACCACTGAAAATGATACTTCTTCATTTATGGACGATGGGACAAGTAATGCACCAATAAACGCTAGAAAACGTAAAGAACCCCCTATGTTTGACTCTGACATCGATGATGATGATGATACAGGCTTCAATTCAGATGATAATGTAACAGTTAAGGAAACCGAAAAATCAAAGAATGGCAATGCTGATGGGATCGACAACTTTATTCCAAAAGAAGCAGCCTTAAATTTCTTGTGGCCAGGGTTTATTCCATCTGAACTTTTGAATTTGAATGTTGTTGAAGTGTCCATGATAGCATTATTTAATCCAATATTAAATATCACCACTTTGCCTTCATATGGTTGTAGGGGGTCTAAAAGTGGATCAAGATACACAGTCGTAAATGACGTCGCTAAAGTAGCCGAAAAACTTCCTCGTATGCCAGAAATTGACTCAACTTGTATCTTGCGACACCCAAAAAGTAAGAATAATAAAGATCACATATTCAGGCCCAATCGTGTGAAAGAAGCATTGCAATGGCTAATTAAGCATAATCATCTATATAAAATGGCGGTTGAGCGAGGTGAATTGACAATCGATTTCAGTGATTTATGCGATGAAGAATCATCACAAGTACCACAATTTGAAATGGACGATGAAGAAGATCATGCTGTAAGTGAAGCTTATAAAGAGAATAGACCTGACGATAATGTTGAAGGTGTATGCAATAAACATATTCCTGATCCAGATGGTGAAATAACTGAAATTCTACTGCAAACAAGCACAAATCCGTTAACCGAATTAAACCATCTCGCAGAGGTTGCAACTAAAAAACCAACCCCTGTCATGACTAGAGATTCCACTTTCAAGTTTGCCCATCCGCACAATGACAGCTTTTTTTACGAAAAATGTTTCCCTAATTTGTTTCCATATGGCGTAGGTGGCCCAAGTGACATGCATGGTCTTGATAATAATGACTTCGTTAAGGTCACCTTAGAACGAGGTGGTGATAGACGATTTCAAAAATGTGCAACCTATATTTTTTGTTTCTACACATATGTAATGCGCAGGAAAATAGGAGGTGTGAGTACTGTTGCTGCCAAAGAACACCTAGACGAACATGAACCTGACACCGCAGATGACACCGATCCACTTACATCCGATAAAGTAACTGTTGAACAAGTAATCGGGGCATTAGAAATGTTGAAGAATAAAGCTGATTCAGCTTTATCCACGCCAACTAAAACAAAATTGCAACAACAAATTGAAATGGTTCTCGCTCGACTTGTACCATATGGTCGCAGCTTGCCAGGAACCCCCGTTTATATTAAACATGAAAGACGTAAATTGTTATCCATGGTAAGTAGCAAACTCATGCAAATGGGTAGCTCTTTACGATATTTTTTAACTTTTGCGCCAGCGGACAGACATCATAATCGTTTGTATTCCACAATTACTCGAAATCAATCACAAATTCCGATACCTGAACAATATGACACACTTGGAAATGAAATACCCCAAGCAGAAAGGATAAATTTGCTCAGAGATCATCCAGCCTTGGCATGTCGATTGTTTTATAAAAAACAAGAATGTATATGGGAAAAATTAATTGCCCATTCTAAATCTAAACCATTCGGACAAACGGTTGTCGACTGGTGGAGAAGAATAGAGTTTCAAATGCGAGGTTCGCCACACTGTCATAGCTTGTTATGGATTTCAAACCTAATTGACAAAATCTATAAAACAAATTTGTCATCGAAAGATCCTGAAAAACAAGAGGAAGTGTTACGGTGTGTTGAAAAAGTGATAACATGCAATTTAATGGACAGAAATGACGCCGATGATGTCTTTACGATGAATGACGGAATCATCGGTGATGACAAAATGCAAGAAAAGCATGCATCATGGTTGCCAGCACGAAGTTATTTTAAAGAACAAGATCACCCTTGCAAGTCTGAATTCAATTTATATATGAATGGCATACCACTAGACTTTACACCACCCTCAACTCACAAAAACACACCGCGATCCTCAAATCAACACAATCATCCTACCTCCAAAACAAATTTCAATTCTGATGCACAATCTGACCCACCTTCGCATGTGGACCACTCTTCCTCACTTCATTTACCTTTAAAAACAGAACCCCAATGTGTGATAAACGTTTCAGAAAATTTACTAACTGACCCCCTACCGAAAGACACCATACCACACACACATGATGACACTACCAATCAACAAAGCATTCCTACTGGCACACAAACAACATCTCCTCCAAAAATTACTTCCACAAATGAAACTGAGAAAACGGGTATCGGTCAAAAATTGGTACAAATATGGTATCGCCGGTTACAAATTGCTAATCAAATGCACAGATGCACCCAAACTTGCTTTAAATATAGCACAAGGTCTTTTAACAAGGTTTGTCGTTTTGGATTTTCATCCTTGGGTTGGATATGTCGCAAAACAAACCCGAATTCTGCCACAATAGTGGAAGAAAAAGATGGTAGAGGTAGAAAGCGTGTGCATGTACACCCACCTCGAAATAATCTTTGGTTGAATAATTACATTATCAGTCCACTACTAGCAATTGCTGCTGGCGGCAACATGGATGTAAAATATATTGATAACGATGTTGGAGCTGCAGAGTATTGTGCATCTTATTGTTCTAAAGCAGAGGCACCGGATTCAGTTATTCTTCGTAACCTTGTTACCAAGAAGGTAGCCAATTTGATTCTTAAAAGCAATGCTATCACCGACAAACAACGGTTGTCTTCTGTTGCCAATGCACTCGTTGAGGCTACCCAGGTAGGTGCAATGCAAGCTTGTTGGACTCTACTTCGTCTTCCGTTTGTACAATGTTCAAGGGGAGTTCTTAGTATCAATACAGCTAAACATCATGACATCCCGTCATCGGTCATCACAGATGAAACTACACTAACTGAAATGGGCAAACAAGAATCCGCAATCGATATGTCCCCATCCACACAACAAGGCCGGCGACAGGCTTACACCAAATTCGTGAAACAACAAAATACAGTCGGGGGTTGTAAAGTTACATTTCATCAATTGTTGACTTACTTTTCGTTTCGAGAATATAATCCCAAGAAGTATCCAAATGATAATCATGTCAAAGAAAACCCGGTGTTAATAAAAATGTCTAGTGAAGGTGTTCCATCACATTTGGAGAAGTTTAGAGTATCAAACGTTGTATTCACTCCTTATAATTCACCTAAGGTCATTTCATTATGCCCATACTATCCGACTGACCTGACAAATGAAGATTCTTGTTACAGCACATTGCTGTTACATTCAATTTGGCCTAATGGTCAAGAAGAAAAATTGCTAGATATGTCAACAACAGCCATTGAACGACTAGATACATTAATTAAAAACCAAATGTTGCCGACTTACGTTTTATCAACTCTTGAAACAATAAAAAAAAGTGAAGATATTTTGAAACAAAATGGAACCCCAACACACGACCCGTCAGAAAATACTTGTGAAAATGATTATCAACCAGAGTGTTCCACGAAACACGAATTTGCTGACACCCCACAACAAGTGTACAACTTTGAAAACAATCTCAGTAACATATTGACTGATATTTCAATCAACCAAAAGGCCTTTCTTGCTAATTTTGTTGCCAACAACCTGAAGGCTCATTTGAATTCGCTTCAAAACGCTAATAGAGCGACGACAGATGAAGAACTCGAACTAATAAAAGCTGGTACAAAGGTGCCATTATCAAATGAGGAAGATGAAGAAACAGCACTTGACCAGATGATCACTGGTATGACTGAAAAGCAGAAATGTGCATACGACAAAGTGACATCCCACTTGACTGGTGAGGATCCCAATCAACTTAGAATGTTCATATCAGGTGAAGGTGGTACGGGGAAGAGTTTTTTAATACAATCCATTAAAAAAAAAGCACAACTAATATATGGCAAGGCAAGCGGTTTACACGGAAACACCTTAGTTGTAGCTCCCACAGGCAATGCAGCCTTTAATATATTTGGGTACACATGGCAGAGCGCTTTCTTAAAAACACCCACAGATGGCAATGTAACCGCTCCATTATCTCAAAACAAAGCAGATAGTTTGTCACGTAAATTGAAGGATTGTAAACTTTTAATAATCGATGAAATATCAATGATCGGTTTAGCTGAATTATATGATATACATAAACGCATGTGTGCAGTAAGATCCTCACCAGACAATAACACTGATAAGCAATTACCATTTGGTGGAATTCATGTTATCATTTTGGGTGATCTCTATCAATTACCGGCATTTGGTGCTGCCGTGTATCAGAACCCAACATTAAAAACAAACAACCCGGAATATTATAGTGCATGCGTGCAAGGGAAAAAAATCTGGAATTCTATTACATCATATATTGAGCTTACTGAAAATGTCCGACACCAGTCAAAAGAGGGAGGTCCCTTGCCATTTCTGGCAGAGTTCTGCAAGGCAGCTCGTGTTGGACTCCCTTCAATCGACCAATTTGCAAGTTTCTGGAAACATTGTTTGTGTGGAAGTGTAAGCGAAGCTCAGAAAAAAGCTCCTCCAAATGCTATGTGGGTTGCTGCATCTCATAATAAAGTGAATGAAATCAACAAAATCTGTTTTGAAAATCTAGTGAAATCGGGAAACACACACTTTAGGATACACGCAAGACATTATTCAGCAAATGGTGATGTAGTGACAGATGAAAAACAATATGAGCTATCCAAAATTTCTAAAAGCACATCTAAAAGTCTGCCAGACCATAATGATATTCAAGATGTGCATCTAGATTTAGCTGTCGGGAGTAGAGTGATGAGTACAAGCAATTCAGGAACACAACTAGGATTGTACAATGGCGCACAAGGCACTGTGATAGGTTTTGGATTCTCAGGACAGCCGTATGAAAAAATTTGCCATCAGTAATGGATGCTGTCAAAGATAACTATGAAATCCCAATTGTGTTTGTGCAAATGGATGGTGGTGATGGATGGGGTTATCAAGGAGAGTCAATCAGTTTAACGATTCCCAGGGTTGTGCCATTTGTTGCTGAAGCAAGTCGATCAAAATTATCAAAAAAGTATGTACGAAAACAACTAAAACTTAAAACAGCCCATTGTATAACTATACACAAAAGCCAGGGATTAACCGCAAAACACGGATTGGTCGTGTGTCCCACTGAAAATGAAAAAGAATGCTTTGCTCCAGGTTTAGAATATGTCGCAATATCACGTGCACAATCCATTACTGATGTATTCTTGATAAGTCCTTTACTTAACTTTCATTTTGCCTCAAATCGGCACGCTTCAGTGCGAAAATCAATTCAACTAGAGTATGAAAGATTGTCTTGTTTAAAAAGCGAACACGTTGATGTATACATTGATACACCAATGGTGTTTGTTACCACTGAATCCATGCCTGTGGATCGCAAACAACCCGCCAAGACATCTCCCAAGGATGCCCCCAAACGGATCATTGTATCTCAAAGTAGTGTATTACATAGTGGTATTCCAAACTTTGGAAATACGTGCTACTTCTCAGCAGTGATGCACATATTGACAAAAGTTCCTTGTTACTTAAATCACTTTGCACACACAATTCAACCAAAAGACAACATCCAGGGGCTAATTTCAGCTTTACATTCCTTGTCAACTCAAATAACAATAGGAGCTTCTGTACAACCCGAACAATGTTTATTTCATATTCGACAACGTCTTCCAGAATATAACAACTCGTCTCAACATGATGCGGGAGAGTTTTTTGTGAAACTGCTCAATTTACTTAATCCGATTTTACCGATAACATCATTTCAAGGAAAATACAGATACACACGTATATGTAAGAATAATGGGTGTAATGGTCAGGTGCACAATCTAATTCGAGATACAACTTTCATTTTGAATATACCTACATCTAAATCTACTATATCCTTGAAAGCTTGTATTAATCATGCCCTTGGTTGTACGAACATTCTATGGCAATGCCCTGTGTGCAACATTAACAGTAGTATTAATGCACAACTTAAAACGTTTGAACAACTACCAAAAACCTTAGTCATGTTGATTGCAAAATACGATAATCGCGGTGAAAAGTTGCCTATACACGTCTCAATTACACAAACATTGTGCTCAAAGGACCTCAAACTTGCACATCATGATGTCACCTATAAATTGATAGGAGTGGTGAAGCATTTTGGTCAAAACATTTCTTCAGGGCACTATACATGCTGTATACTCCAACAAAATGGAAGCTGGATACAATGTGATGATGACAATGTATCTGAAATTAAAATATCAAGTTTAGCAAACGATGCGTACATGTTAGTATATACGATCACACCTATTGCAGAAGATGACGTGAATCCAAACAATAATTCCACAAGCAGTTTGTCTACTACACCGATAAATGTTGTAGATACTTTATTACCAATCAATTCATCAATTGTGCACATCCCTTGGGAAGCCAACTCATGCTTTGTTGATCCGTGCATCGAATGGTTATATCATCTATCTACCAAACACATATTTTCATCATCTGATCACACACTTACTCAATTAGTTTATGACAGTATTTGGGCTCGATACCAAGGAATTGCCAATGATATTTCTTGTTGTAGAAATAAATTACGTCATTATCTTACCTTGCATGAAGATGGTGCCAATGGGCGCTTTGGTTCATTACATGTCACTTTTAGAACAATTTTCTCAAAATCTTCTGACAGTGTAGCCCTACATATACAACAGCATTACAAATGCAGTGCTTGCAATGCTGAAAAAACTAAGGTTACATTTGCTTGTCCTTGGAGTCCACCTTCATGGTGTTCAAATATCTTATACACGTACCGTCAATTATTCAAGTGTGATCACGTAGATCCATTCAAGTTGATCGAATTTTACACTAAACGTCCCCATGTTTCCACATGTACACAGTGTGTATCCCTTGTAAGCGAAACCCTTACAGAAGATTTAGCGATTACTGATGTCGCAGACAATTTGTCCAAGACCGAACACCTTTACCAACAGATAAATTCCCCACCAACTTCTATCATCATTAATGTTGCAACCATCAGAAGCAACACCCCACATGTAAACATCATCCCATGTGCAACCGAAAATATATTGATCCTGGCCAATGGTGATACACATAGATATGATTTGACAGGGGTTGCGCATTATACTGGATCTCATTTTTACATTTCTGTAAAACATGATCATTCATGGGTTCTTATAGACAATTTTAATGACCAAACATACCGAGAAATTCCTTTACCAACGCATCCAGATCCAACCAAGTTTCTGTATTTATACACTTTTATCATCAATGTAATCATACATACATTTCTCAAGAAACATCAAATCAACTTACATGCCTTCAAGGTCCACCAGTTATCTTGTGGATGAAGATAACCCACTAGCCTTCCTGTGGATGAGGATGGCCCACAAGCTCTTCTTGTGGATGAAGATAGCCCACTAGCACTTCCTGTGGATGAGGTTGACTCACACACTTTCCTGTGGGTAAAAAATGGTTCACAAGACCATCCTGTGTTAAAGGATGGCTTACTATGTCTTCACCATTGGATGAGGTATTTTGACCTTCACTGTGGATGAGGATGGCCCACTAGCCCTTCCTGTGGATGAGGTTGACTCACACACTTTCCTGTGGGTAAAAAATGGTTCACAAGACCATCCTGTGATATAGGATGGCCCACTAGCCTTTCCTGTGGTTGAGGATGGCCCACTAGACCTTCCT
>LGRX02022532.1:0-13333 GCA_001247695.2 Cymbomonas tetramitiformis
TACTCTTGTTCCCAGAGTTTCTCCGAGCGCGGCCGCTGCGCGGCCTGCGACACGCGAGGGTCGACGTTACAGTTGATCGAAGAGGCTCGGAGAAACTCTGGCATGTCTTGGCAAAAGCGCTCAAATGCCCGTTTTCGCTATCGCTCTTTTCCACGGAACAGGTTCACGAAAAACAGCCTCAAGGGCTGATAAGATAATTTATTGCAAGTTGTGTAGAGTGTAGTTAATGATTTGAAGAAAACTCGCCGGAATATTGAAGTTAAGGCATCTTCACGGGGAACCCAATCTTACTGGAATATCCCGGTTCAAGATATCAGACAGTTAGTGAACCAATATAGATAAACTCTCATAAGAAATAAACCCTAAGCTAGATATACCCGGAACGGTCACGGAGTCAGGATTCGCGGCCATGAATCTGAAATTCCCGGCCGCGAATTCCGAGGAACGGTCTCGAGTCTAACTACATGTGACACTCGGTGTGTCACAGCACGGGCTTACGGATCAGTCACGGTCCAGTGTTGGCTACCTAGGAATCTGTCATAGGGGCCTGCACCGGGACTCCCGGTCAGCGCGGAGGGCTGCCTATACGGATTTCAGCACACCACCCCAGCACTGTGGGTGGTGACTGGCAGGCAAGGTTGGCAATCAGATGATTTCAGATCTGAATTCAGATCTGAAACGTCTGATCTGATCTGAAACGTCTGAAATGTCTGAAACATCTGAAAAATGGTCCCCAATATTCATACGGGCTTGTGCAGGGGGTGTTTTGGGCAGAATTAAGACTCCCCGAAGGCGTTTTGGGCAATGTACGCATTAGCACGTGGCACCAAATGATACCATTAGGCTTTACACATCCATCGATAATTTATTCAGGGCTTTTTTGAGTCAAAATCTCAGAAACTCATAATGAAAACATATATTACATAATGATAAAGACATTATAAAATGAAATGGAAAAAAGGGCCTTCATCGGTTATGGTTTAATATATATTAGGGTTTTATGGTTTGCATAACATTTAGGGTTTAAGGGTTTCACGGCTTAGGGTTTTAGGGTTTGATGCGTTTTGGTTTTAGGGTTTCACGATGTAGGGTTTTAGATTTTTCGTGTTTAGGGTTTAAGGGTTTTAGGCCTTCCGAATATCCGAAATCAAAAAAAAAACGAGTCAATGAGAAATAGTTACCGGACCGGTTTTATGGTTACATGCGATGTCCAGATCGATAAACCCTGCTAATTCTCCCCGTCGTCTGATTTTGTCTGATAGTTAAGACGCGTCGTCTGATTTTGTCTGATAATTATGGCTCGTCATCTGAAACATCTGAAACCATCTGAAAAAAACCTGGTCTGATCTGAATCTGAAACCTGAATTCCGATCTGAATATCTGATCGTCTGATTCCCATCTGATTGCCAACCTTGCTGACAGGTAAGTCAGAGAAGTAAAGATAAGTTAGGGTAGGAGCTAGGGTGACAAACCTAACTGCTAATCCATTTGTGCTATTCTGATACACAAATTGGAACCCTCTAGCTAGCACAAGTGCAGAAACCTACGGGCAAGTAGCTCCCGCTAAACAACTGAAAGGCACTGTGTAAGCAAACCAGATTGAAGAATGTAGACGTCAAAGCAAAGCATAAACCAAATTGAAGACCATGTTGAGGTCAAAGTACATCTCAGTACACCACCAGAGTGGTGCACTGCCAGAGCCAGAAGGAAAGCTACTCGGGGTCAAAGTCCAGAGGGGCACCGCCACCACAATGTCCACGGTAGTAGCCTGCAGCACTGCTTTCCAGTGGGTCAGGCGGCCGGTGAACCACCGTCGGAACCCCCAGTGCGAGAAAGACAGATCCGCTGTCCGGCTAAGCTCGCTGAGAATCAAACTGATAATCACATAAACCGTGTCTGGCCGAGGCTTTATGCTCTCGGAAACCCAGACAGTGAAACAAGACTGTACTACTGTACTGTACTACTGTACTGTACTACTGTACAATACAGTGCTAGGATGTCACGGACACGATACGGAAGCAGGGTCAGGCTAGGGGCTAGTCAGAGCCCATAATAACTAAGCCTAAACCCGAAGTCCAACACACCACCCGTGGGTGTGACTACCTAGCAAAGCAGGTACAGCATAATACAGCCACGAGATAATAAACAAACACCTAACATTCACTTCGGTGGAAACCGATCACTTCTAGCTGGGTGCCGGGGTCTTGACCCGGTCAACCCACTACTGGGCTAAAGCTAATCAAGCTGCCAGGATAATCGCTAGGAAACTCAGCCACTTTGAAGCTGGTCAGCAGAGCTGAGTTCAGCGGTCGGGACACAAGCACAGAAGATTCCCGAAGTGAATTGCAAGCTGCCTGTCGTAGATTGAGCACCACCAGACCCAAGCGGGCAAGGTGGATCCGTAGCAGAAAGCACAGTAACAGAAAACTGTAAGGATTCCGAAAGCACTGAAGAACTTAAACAAGTAGATTCCCACGGCGGCTTGAGCATTGAAGAAGCATACACAAGAACCCCATCGTCTGGCGGCCAATCACGGATGTCCAGAGAACCAAGCGGCGGATCTGAAGTAAGGAGATCTCCAGTAGACCGACGGGCGGTGGCTCCGGGCTCAACCAGGCCCCTGTCACCACCGCCCACGGCAACCAGAGATGCCGTAGCGCTGGCCAGCAGAGAACAACAAAGCACTGAAGACATTAAAGCACATCGGAGAAAACTCGGCGGAGTCCGCGGACGGTACACCGGAGCTGCTACTGGCGATGCTCCCCTGTCAGAGTCATGCTCAAGAGTGCCGAAGGAGCCAAAAGCCACTTGCTGCCCGCCGTCAGAGTCATTGTCAGAGCCTTGGTCATTGTCAGAGACTTCAGAGCCAATGTCAGAAGCCTCAATCCTCATGCCAGCAAACAGCGGAGCCGGTGCAGAGTCGCCAAGCTGGAGTGACGGGACAGAGCCAGGCAAGCCGAGAGAGCCAGGGACAACCACTGGCGGGTCATGAGCCGCAGGCACACCACCAGCCACGAGTGCAGAGGGATGCCGAACCGCAGGCGGTGGCGGAATCGAGCCCCGTGCATCCGAGTGGAATGTGGCCAGACCAAACTGAGCCATGCCGTCATCGTCAGCCGCCGCATCCTGAGCGGAAGCCGCCGCATCCTGAAAGTGCCGCAGAGATGTGGGCTCAGCCGTCACAAAAGAATATGCCGACAGCTCGCACACCTCTGGGCGACCCTCCATCGTGCAGAGCGACTCGAAGGCATGCTCATCCCCAGCGTCATAGAACCGCTGGAAACGAACAGCCAGGCAGTCAGTCTCATAGTCCTCAACCGCACCACAATAGTGGGCAGAGTGAGGACCGCCGTTGGGGCATTCAGCATGCCAGTGCTTCAAACCACTTTGTGCACACTCCGCATTTCTGCAGTGGGGCACGAAGGCACCGCTCTTCTTGTCAAATGAGACAGGAGGAGCGGTTCCAAGTGGCTTAACACCAGCACGATGATGCTTAGCAGCAGAGCGGGTAAGGTGCTTGCCCGCAGGCGGTGCCCCTTCCCGCTCCTGCCGCTTTAGGTCACGAATGTCCTGCTGCATGCGCTCCAGCTGCTTCTGCAGACTGGACAACGCCGCAGCCAGGTCAGACGCGCCATCGCCGAATGACAGAGCAGAAATAGGGGCGCCAGAGACTTTCAGGCCGTGGCGGAACTGCTCCCCGCGCACACGAGCCTGAATAGTCAAAAGAGACACGCCCTGCCGCTGGTCAGCTCGAGCCAGAGAGTTAGCCAAATCACGGTACAAAGCCGAATTGCCGAGAGCCTTGAGAAACTGCCGCTTCACCGCGTCCTCTGGCAAGTTGTGGGAACGCTGAACGTCCCGCAACAGGCCATTGAACTCACGGATGCCACGGTCAGGATCTCCGCTGCTGGGGATGCGAACCGCCAGCAGCGACTCAAAAGAGTCAAAGGGCTCTGAGCGTTCCTGGAGCATGCGTACCACCTCTAGCTAGGGAAGCACGCTTGCCATCTCCAGGAACGTCAGACCCAGAGGCCTCAAGCCAGTCACGAGCAGGCGAGCCAGGGCGAGCCAAAAACGTCAGAGCCGAAAGCAGCAATTCATTGGCCTTATGCCTAGCCTCAACAGCCACGTCAGCCAGGTCAAAGAGGGGAGCAAACGCCTGCGACTGGAGCAAGAACTGTGCGCGCAACTCATGCACGATTTGTGAAAAAATGTCGACTGCATCTGTCTCTGTTCCAGCGAAGCGGTCCGATTTGTCTCCGAGAATTTTCGTAGCAACGATTTTGGCGACCTTCCTGTCAAAATTTTCTCGAGCCAGCTGCTGACATTTCTCAAGATTTTCTCTCGCAGCTGCGGTGGTCGGAGCTGGCAGCTGCGGTGTCTGTGGTGTCGCTGAGTGCTGTGCACCCACATCATCAAAAATCGTCTCTAATCTACGGACGCGAGACCGCGTCATTCTATTTGCTGTAGCAACCATGATGGAGAGACAGTGGAAAGGTCGAGCTAAGCAGGGTGGTGGCATAAAATTGTCACAGCGGCCAGATATTCCGTAGAAGCCTCAGCAGAACAGATCAAAATCCACAGGTCGTGAGCGTAAGCATGAGAGCGGCCAAAATCCGCAACGTGTGGAGCGACCTCGCCAGAGCTAGTGGCACACGAAGCAAATCAACTCTCGTTGCGACGATACTGCTGCAAAAAAAAATAACCCGTCACAAATTGCTGATCTCCTGCGCAGCGAAGGCGAGCACAAGGCGTGCCGCCATCACTGCCAAGCTAAAAGGCCATACCGCGAGAATAATACACCACCGCCCAAGTGGGCGCTCAACCCCTCCTACGTCCTACTTAGCCGAACATGGCAACAGCAAGGCGCTGTGCCATCATCAGAATCACCGGAAAGCCGGTGCGGGCCATAACCTGCGAGAAAGACAGATCCGCTGTCCGGCTAAGCTCGCTGAGAATCAAACTGATAATCACATAAACAGTGTCTGGCCGAGGCTTTATGCTCTCGGAAACCCAGACAGTGAAACAAGACTGTACTACTGTACTGTACTACTGTACAGTACAGTGCTAGGATGTCACGGACACGATACGGAAGCAGGGTCAGGCTAGGGGCTAGTCAGAGCCCATAATAACTAAGCCTAAACCCGAAGTCCAGCACCCAGGGAGTGCAGTACTGCATCCAGAGTGACGGGGTCCAGCTCGGATATACCAGTGTATATGCATAAATCCCCCCTGCACAGCACAGGCTGCGGTGCAGCCCGACCCGATACCTGCACAGAGTCGATGTCATTGGCCGCCGTGTAGGCGGCAGCCCCCACACCCATGATCGAGATGAAAAGAATGAGGGAGATAAAGTAAGGGAACCCCCACGGGCCCGCGTGCGCGGGGAAGCCCCACGGCGGCTTGCCACATCCGTAGGTGTGGGAAGCACCACCAGACTCAGGCACGTGGGCTGCGGGCTCTGACGCATGATTGGCCGAGATGGCCGGAGCCCGCGGCTTGACGGTGAAGTTGCCGTCTGCAAAATCCTCGTAGTCGTCGGTGTCGTAGCCGGTCAAGTCAACCGGCGCAACCGCGGCGTGGTTGACAGTCTCCACAACCCCCGCGAATTCACCGCCGGACTTCTCCGTGGTGGTCACCCGTGTCGAGTGAAGGGACACCGGCGGGCCGTAGCCGTAGAGCTCCAGGAGCTCTTTCTCATTCTCCAAGACAGGCATAGCAAGGGCCGGCACGGCGGATGCCGATGCCGCCGCACCACCTGCCGGAACCTGCTCCTCCGGCGTGAGACCTGCGCCTGCAGTGTCACACACCAAAGCCGAAGCCTGCGTCGCAATGCCCCCAGGCGGCGGGAAAGAGGCGTGAGTGTAGTGTACCTTAGGCTCTACCGCCGCGTTGACCTCCGCCGCGAGGTCGCCCAGCCGCTGCAGGATGCCGTCGCCGGACGTCTCCGCCACCGGTGTCACCGCGTCAACGGAGAAGCCGTAGGCCGACACGTCGATGCCCCCCGCAACGCCCCCGCACAGCACCGCTGGCGGACCGTACACCGTCGCCGCGCGGGCAAAGGCCTCAGCTCCATCATCCGCCGCCTCCTAAAAAAAGACAACACACATGGCGAGGGCATGCACGCCCTCCGCATCCTCGTCGTCGATGGGGATACAGAAAGCCGCGGCCGAGGTGGGGGAATGTTGGCGACCGCCAAGAGGGCAGTCGCGGTAGAAATGATAAAGGTCCTTACCGGTCTTCTTGCAGCGGGTACACAGCGGCTTAGCCCGCTGCTCGTCACGATCGTAGCCCACCGCCGGTGGGGATTGGACCCCCATACCGGAATATCCAAGTACACTAGATATCAGAAACTCCCGTACTCGTGTGGATAAACTGTATAAGATAAATAAACCCTAAGCTAGATATACCCGGAACGGTCTCGGACGGTCTCGGTGTCTAGCCTACCTGTGACACAGCGTGTGTCACAGTACGAACCTACAGATCAGTCAGTAGTCCAGTGTTGGTCCTAGAGATCTGTCATAGGGGCCTGACCGGGACTCCCAGTCAGGGCTGCCTATACAGATTTCAGCACACCACCCCAGCACTGTGGGTGGTGACTGGCTAGGAGAGTCAGAAAATGTAAAGCTGTAAGTGTTAGGGCAGGAGCCAGGGTGACAAGGCCTAACTGCTAATCTAACTGTGCAATTCTGATACACAAATTAGAACCCTCTAGCTAGCACAAGAGCAGAAACTCACAGGCAATTAAGGTCCTGCTAAACTACTGAAAGGCTCTGTGCCAGCAAGTCAAATTGAAGATTTCAAAGGTGTCAAAGCAAAACCATAAACCAGATTGAAGAAGTCTTTGAGGTCACAGGAGTTCTGCACACCACCATGTTGGTGTGCCTCCAGAGTGAGTAAGAAGTCAATCGACCGTGTCAAAGTAGTCAGCGGTGGCCTCACGGAAGTCCATCCCATAGTAGGAAGTAAAGTAACCAGCACCGTAGTAGTGCTGAACATCCAGAGGACCGCTCTCATGTAAGGCCATGCCGTAGTAGAATGCCATGTCAATACCCAAATCCGCTTGAGCCAAATCCTGAAATGCTAAAAAGCTCAAAGTGTCAGGAGGCTCGGGCGGCTGAAGCTGTGGCACATCGTCAAGCAACAGGAGACCCTGAGCCGTCATCACCGGATCAAGAAAATCATTCGTAGAGAAAAATGACGGAGCCTCCCAATCGAGATCACCACCAGGCGAAGGCATCTCCGTAGCCGGTGCACATGCCGACACGGCAGAAGCCGTGGAAGCTGAGACAGATACACCTGCAAACGAAATGCACAAGAGCGAGAGCACCGCGAGAGCGCCGATCGCCGGCGTGCCAAAGCCGAAAGGCGGCACACCGCACCCGATAGCTCCGGACGGAGCCCGCGGCTTCACCGCGAAAGTACCGTCGGCGTAATCCTCGTAGTCGTCCGTGTCATAGCCTGTCAGGTCAGCCGGGTGGACGGCGGCGTGATTCACCGTCTGCACGAAGCCTCCGAACTCACCGCGTGTCGCCTCCGTGGTGGTTACCCGCGCCGATTGAGCTGGCGCGGGCCGTACATCCTTCGCCTGCGAAACAGGCATAGCAGGGGCCGGCACGGCGGACGCCGATGCCGCCGCACCACCTGCCGGAACCTGCCCCTCCGGTGTGATCCCCGCCGCAGCGGCAGGGCCACACACCAGAGCCGACGCATGCTCCTCAACCGCACTCCCAGGAACAAAGGACGCGTGAGTGTAATGTACCTTCTCCTGGGCGGCCTGAACCTCAGTGGTGAGGGCATCAAGCCGCCGCAAGATGTCCTCGTCGTCGGTCCCGCCAGAAGGCGGAGGCGGCACGGAGAAACCGTAGGCCGCCACGTCGATCCCACCGACGCCGTCCGTGGAAAGCACCGCGGGCGGACCATACGCCAACGCCGCATGCGAGAACGCCTCCGGTCCACTGTCCGCCGCGTCCTGGAAGACCTGCACGAGCGCCAATGCGTGCAGGCCCTCCGCGTCCTCCTGCTCAATGGGAATGCAGAAAGCCGCAGCCGTGGCTGGCGAGTGTTGGCGACCGCCAAGCGGGCAGTCGCGGTACGGGTGATACACCTCACCTTTACCGGTCTTGCGGCAACGGTGGCACAGCGGCTTGGCCTTCATGCTGTCGCGGTCGAAGCCGACCGCGGGGGGGTTGCCCGCACCCACGCGAAACCCCCTCGGATGCTGCTTGCCCCGATGCTGCGGCTGCGGCTGCTGTCCCCCGCCCGCACGGCCACCTCGCACCAAGGCCTTCAAGGCCGCAATCTCCTCGAGGAGTACAGTGTACTCCGACGACGTGACCAGAGCGGAGGGCTTACCGTCCATCCCCAGCACCTGCTTCTCACGTACTGCCGCCCCCTCGTCCGACTGTGCCCATGCCTGGAAGATGGCCACGACGAGAGCCTGAAGCGAGCGGAGAGTGACTCCGCCGAGGTCACCCGCAAGCGGATAACGCACCTTCACCGCCGCGTAGAAGATCGGGTCGAGGCGGTTGTAGAGTGACAGCTTACGGGTCTCGTCGGTGGGCTGCCAGTCAGGAGCGCGGTTATCCCGCACCAGACGTTGCTCACGAGCCAAGATCGGCTGCGGGTCAACGCCCGCGGGATAACGAAGAGCCGCGTGCTCCTGCTGGTGACTCTCGCGTAGAGCTGCCGGCACGCTCCCCTTGATGATGTCGATAAGAGCACGACGTCCATCTCGGTCAGCCGAGGAGTCCGTACCGCGAAGCCAGGTGTCCGCCACTGAGTTGCGCTCCACGACGAGGGCCAACACGTCGTAGAGAAGCCCATTAACCTTCTCGATAACCAGAGAGGTGGGGTCGTCGAGGTCAAAGGGAGACAAATCCAGCCCAGCGGACTGAAACTCCGTACGAAGCTGCACCACCAGCTCGGAGAGGCGGTCCGCGTCGTCAGTGCCACGATAATGATGTTTCTTGGAACCAAGGATATCCTCGCGGATACCCTTGGCCCAAGCCCGATGCAACCTCCCCTTGTAGACCACGTCAACAGCGGCGTGCTGGTCAACAAGATGTTTCCGCAACGCGACAGCGGTGTCGGAGTTGCTGGAAACAGCAGGGGGCACCACAGGTGGAGTGCTAGCGGTCGGAGTGTCCCGAACCGCATCCAAAAGCCGTATAGAGGCGTCCAAGTCGGAGTCCTTCAATAGGCGTTTGCGAGCTCGAGTAGATGCTGCCATACTTCTGAAAGCCAGAGAAAAGATGATGCGCGGTAGCACGTTTGGGTGTTGTGGCGGAAATGGAGGGATGACGTAACGGCAGAACGTGCGGAGCGGCGAAAAGAGCGTGGGGCACTTGCAAGTGTCGATGTGGTCGAAGGCGTCCGGAGCACCAGCCCAAAATACGTAAACCAGCGGGATCAGGGCAGGTAAAACAACGTAAATGAACATTGCCACAACCGAGCAATAGCAACGCGCGGTGCCCATGACTCGCAGCCGCAAAGGACGTCTACCGTAAAATCATGTCCGAATCCTAGTCGCACCCAAACGCGCAAGTGCGCACCACCTCTTCAAGCGGCTGCTTAGCCAATCATGGCCAAGATAGCAAGTGGAATGAAAACGTGGATGGGCCCATAACCTACCGGAATATCCAAGTACACTAGATATCAGAAACTCCCGTACTCGTGTGGATAAACTGTATAAGATAAATAAACCCTAAGCTAGATATACCCGGAACGGTCTCGGACGGTCTCGGTGTCTAGCCTACCTGTGACACAGCGTGTGTCACAGTACGAACCTACAGATCAGTCAGCAGTCCAGTGTTGGTCCTAGGGATCTGTCATAGGGGCCTGACCGGGACTCCCAGTCAGGGCTGCCTATACAGATTTCAGCACCCCATGCGGAAGCCCCGCGGCGACTGCCCGCGCTGCTGCTGCCGGCGGCCCGGCGCTGCCCGTGCGGCCACTGCGGCGGATCCCGCTGCTGCTGCACCACCGGCGGAGCCGCCCCGCACTGCCGCTGTACCAGCTCGGTCAACTCCTTGATCTTGTCCAGCAGTACCTGGTGCTCGCTGCTGGTGAGCAGAGCCGACGCGCCACCACCTGCGGGCTTGGCCACGACGGCCTTCCCAACGTCCGTCTGCGCCCACGCCTGATAAATCTCTACAACCAGAGAGCGCAGAGCACTGAGGGAAACCGCCGCGAGATCGGCCACCATGGGGTAACGCACCTTGACCGCGGCGTAGAACACCGGGTCAAGCCGGCTGTAGAGGCTGAGCTTCCTGGTGGCCTCGGTAGCTGTAAAATCTGGAGCCCAACACTTAGGGTTCCCAAGCGAAAACGTAACTTTCGCTAAAAATAACCAAATCGAACGATGGAAAAGTCAATCTGGGGTAGATTCCCGCGGGGAAGACGGTGGTGACGTCAAAAACGTCGTGCAATAAGCCAATTTTGCTGCAGTTGAGGTGCTGCTGGCCAGAGCGCAAAGTAAAATTGTCGAGGACAAAGGTGCTCGAAAGTGTCCGGGCGTTGTAACAAGCGTACGGGTCGAGGACAGGGTACTCGAAGAATGTCCCGATGGTATAGGGGCACCGGGGTGAAGATGGAAAAGGCGCGGAGGACAAGGGTGCTCGCCGCCAAATCACGAAGCCAAGGGGCCGTGTGACACAGGGTGCGGGATCAGAGAAAGCGAAACCGAACGGGTGAGCCTGCCAGTGGTGGGACCATAACCTGATGTGAATAGCAAAATATATACAAAGGGTGGATATCTTTGCGGGTCACTACAAATCAAGAAGCAGGCTGTGCAAACCCGGAGGGTCACAATCAAAGATGAGATAATAAAATAACTTGGTGGTTTTATTATCTGTCGGAACTGATGCCGGGCAAGATGCAAGTGACACCACAAGGCGAGGTGTGACACAGGAAGAGACAGTCACCCCCAGTTATGGGGGGGCGAAAGTCTGTCTCTCCATGACCTCCCTCCGGACAAAAACGAAATCCTACCCCCCCGCCCCCGTTTGCGACAATAAATGTTAGTAATTTCACGACATTTCAAGATAGAAAACACGTGTAAAGCAACCACGAATCCAATCGAATCCGAAATCGAAATGAATTGATACATGAAAGATGAATCGAGGATGCTACATGCTTGGATTGCTTGCAGTCCGAGTGCACCATCTGCCCGCCATCACGTCTTACGTTCGTCTACGAATGGACAACATGAAGCTCCAGCTACGGTTTTCAACCACAGTACTTGATCGATGCCCTTCCAGTTGTGGAAGTTTCATTTCAACCATGCCGTCTATGCGAGTTCGCTGATCAAGGTGCGAGCAGGCTCGCTGACTTGACCGAAATACAACGGCACGAGCTTCATTCGCTGTAGTCACTTCTAGCTCAAGGTCTCTCTCTACGCGCCCGCCCGCCGACTCTCCGTCTTATCCGTTGGAGTGTAGGTTCCTTTAAAAACATCGCCGAGCGCCGTGCACCCGTGGGAGCCCGAAGATACACGCGCCGAGCTTTCCTCGAAACTGAAGGCTAAACCCAAGTTTAATTAAGTCCTGTACCTTAATTTCGAAATGTCGACTGCGCTAGCATGTCACAACCAAGTACAAGTCGCTGCAAATTTAGGTGCAAAAAGACTGCGTTTACAAATAGTCGTTTCTCCGTTATTTCCAGTACGCAGTGGAGGTAAGGTGTTGACTTATTCTTGCCGAAGATGAGCAGTAAGGAAATACGGTTGAGCATCGTAACGGTGTGACCGCAAAGTGACGGTCACCCGACTGTCGCACTCCAGGAAAAAGTGACCCTCTCCGATATTCCGGCCTTCCTTATTAGTTGCAGACCGTTTTTTTTCTCGTTTGAGTGAGAACAATATCTTTGAATAGGCTTGTCGAGTAATCGCGACATGATGCTGCGTTGAAGAGTGCCATTGATATCGACAACCATCCACGCGCTAGCAACCGAGCCTGTAGCCCTGATCGGGGGAAACTCGCTGACACAGTTCTTTGGGGCCTGTGAGGATCGTACACAGAACCAAACAAATATCATATACATGGCCGGGGTACACAAACCGCTGCTTCTCGCAGCGCTCTGGGCGAAGCTGCTGGTCAGTCACCAGGCAGATGTGGAGCTACAGGGTGAGCAGCACAGGGCCTCTTTCCCGGCGGGCTCAGGAGCGGCCCTGGATAACGAGGAGGACTATGAACAGGCCACAAACGTTTCTGTGACTATCCCCCTTTCAAGTCTGGCGGATTATCTCGATTTTGACGAAGGCACTGAAAGTGAAGCGCACGGAGACGGAGAGGGGGAAGTGGTACCAGCTGCTCCTGTGGATACCTCAATTGCTGTGCAAGCGAGTGCTGTAAAAAGCTTGCAGACGCGGTATCTGAACACAAGCTACGTGCTAGAGCCACCTCCTTATGGTTTCCACTTGTACGATACGGTGCAGCCTGCTCAACGCGAGCAAGCCGAGAGGCAAGTGACACGCCCGCTATCCCAAGTTGAGAGGCAAGTGACACGCCTGCTGTCTCAAGCTTAGAGAGGTAAGCAAGACGCTCTCAAGTCCCGTTGAGAGGTGGGGTGAGCCGCATCTCAAGCCGCAGAGGTGACACGCCACTGGTCCCAAGCCGAGAGGCAGCACACGCCCGTCATTCCACTGAGGTGCGGCGCTCGCTATCCCGGCCGAGAGGCAGACACGCCCGCCGAGCATCCTAGCCGAGGCAAGTGACACGCCGGCTATCCCAAGCCGAGAGGCAAGTGACACGCCCGCTATCCCAAGCCGAGAGGCAAGTGACACGCCCGCTATCCCAAGCCTCATGCCGGCGATGTGCGGTGGCGGCCAGGAAGCCTCGACTGTACTTGAGGTTTGGCTAGGAAGTACACTCTGCACTGTTCCTATTCCACGCAGCCACTCTCAACTTAAAAGTGGTCGTTCGGTCCAAGCACGAGGAGAGGATGGTGGACTCGGGACGGGCGGGCGCAACTGCGGGCCCACTTTCTTACTGTGGCTCGAATAGCTAGGAAGCAGCTTTAGGACTTCCGCCTCCACGTGGCACACGTTCCGCTTCTGGCTGCCGCTTGCAAGAATCTTCACGCCTGACAGGGCTCGGCAACTTCGCTTCGCGGTGCGAGTTGTTCGTCAACTCTTGCCACACATCCACCTTGAAGCTCTAACGTGCCCAGCCTCACCCAGCAAGAAGCCCTCGTCCCACACTCAGCATGACCCTGGAACGATCTCTCATCCCACCTTCAGCGTCACCCTGGAATACGCCCTCATTGCACGCACTGAGTTTTTGCTATGCCTGCTTCTACCATCCCTTGCGCGAGAGCCTGATGACTTTTGTTT
>LGRX02022532.1:14986-97152 GCA_001247695.2 Cymbomonas tetramitiformis
GGCGGCTGGGGCTCAGGTGCTGACGGACCGAGCAACCGAGGTTGCCTTTACCCGAAAGCTTCCCATCGACGTGTTCCGCGCGGAGGCGAGCGGCTCCCGGGAGGAGCTCCGCCGCCTTGGAGCTCTGAGCCAGTTCATCGGGCAGCAAGTGAAGGTGCGGCAGACACGTGACTGGGGTCGACCTGGCGCGCAATCTCTTCACACTTTAGAGCTGCCACGTACCTTGCAACTTGCGCCTAGTCAGCCGGGATCTTAAAGCTGTGCCGGAGGCTGATTGGTTCATGCCCCGAGGGCACGATGGCAGTCAGGGTGCAGCGCCAGCGCCAGCTCCTCCTCTCCGCTCAGCTCCTCCTCTCCGCTCAGCTCCTCCTCTCCGTTAGCCTGCCTGCCTGCCGGTTTCTCAGGAGTACTTTTTGCGCCGGAGGTCGGACGACGGGGCGCTGCCTTCGTGCCGCTCGCCCGCGTGTGCACCACGAGGCGGGGCTGAGTGCGGTTGTCGTCTGCGGTGGATGTGCAGCGAGGCGTGAAGCAGCACATTGTGTTCCTCAGCGTCAACTCGCTCGTGGTGCTGCCCGCTTGGCACCTTGTCCCCGGCCCTCTCTCCTGTCCTGAGCTACCATCGAGCCTCTTTGGCTGTCTGCCACTCCATTGTTTCTGGCCCAATCGCCCTCGCCGCTACCTCCTCAGTGGGCCGAGTCTCATCCCTATCGGCCAGCCTCCCAATTCGTGAAGAGCATTTGATCGTGCGCATGATCACTTGCCACCTGGGCGTCGAGCAAAGCGTCCACTGGCAACGTTTAGCTGGCCCTGCTGTGTGCCATGTCTCCCATTATTCCGCGCGCATATGCGGCAGCGGCTGGCGGGAAGGCCTAGTGCGCCATGGTAGGAGCCAGCGAACCGCGTGAAGAAGGCGGCCGGGTGATAGGGTACGCCGCAGCGCGGCGCATGGAGGCATGCCGCCACGTCAGCGCACGCCGCAGTGCGGTAAAAGGAGGCCCTCCAATCGGTCAGCGCACGCGTCATCGTGATCGGCGAGCACGGCACAAGCGTGGCCTGAGATGATGGCGTGAAAGTCAAGGGGGCAGCGGCGCCGAGCACTGAGGGGGAGGTCCCCTGGGCGCCAGGTGAAGGCTCTGCCACAGACTTTTCGGAATCCCTTCGACGTGGCGGTGACGTGGCACCATCATGTGCTGAGAAAGCAAGCGGTAGGACGCTCGGCCTCTTCGAGAGCAGCTTCCGCCGCGGCCTCGAACGAACAGAGCGTTTCACTGTTCCACCTCTCGCCTCATTCGCTGATTTGTAGCCACTCTTCACGGATGTGCCGTTACAGCCATCGACTATTGTCTCTTTGTGATGGGCATTTGCTCTCCCCTCTGATTGGACCAGGAGTTCTGTCGCCGAACAGCCGTTGGATCCGCTCGGGCGGACTGTTGTATTTACACTTGACGGAGTGAAGATTCACCTACTGAGCGTTGAATTCAGAGCGCCGTGGGCCAGCATGTGGACAGTCAGGGTGTGGCGGTGGCGCCGCATGTCTGCAGATTGGGACGGGGCTTCTTCTGCTACATGGGCACTCCCTGAAGCGTTGCCAGGTGCCGCGCTGGGCCTCGACATGCTGCTCCCACTCCCGTTCATATGGCACCGGACAGCACCGTTCCCCGCCGAAACCGTCTTGTACGGGGCACTCGGGGTGGTGCACTCTGCGCCAATCCATGCCTGCATTTGTGAAGTAGCCATTCAACAGCCGGTTGCGTCGTTTTTCCCGTCGAATAGCAGAGGCAGAGGCCTCCGACAAAGCCTGATTCAGCTCCCGGAGCCTCCTCCCTCGCCGCGCCGCGCCCCTCACCTCCGGGCTGCATGCTTTGAGGTCTTGAGCGGTTCAGGGTTCGAAGGTTCGATTATTCAGGGTTTTCTAGGGTTTGAATATGGCTTGATTCGGGGTTTCAGGGTTTTCTTGGGTTTGCAGGATTTTAGGGTTTCAGAATTTCAGAGAACATTCCCTCTACAGATCGATAGAAAGTACCGAAAAGACAAGTCAGGCGGCAGTTCGGGTGACACGTTGGTTGCCTGGCGGACAGGCATTTGTGCAAGAGGTGATCCAGGCTGCGGAGGCCAAGCGGCTGCCCGTGGACCCGCTGGCGGACTATCTGCTGTCGCTTCAACTGCCGTCGCATGATACAAATGTGACCCCTGCCTCCTCCTGCCCCAACAGTGCGCGAGCCTCTCGGGGTGCTGGACGCGCCCTCGATGTGTCTGGACCCGGCCGCCTCCCGGCGCCTGCTTGATGCACCTCCATGAGCTGCCGAGAGTGTGCCCGTGGCCTGAAAGCATGAGCGCATGAGAGCGTGAGGGTCCCGCATGTCCTCTAAGACTTACACAAACCCACCGAGCCAGGCCGTGTTGCTCACCCTTGCCGCCTTGGTTACCCACATCCCATGTAGGAGCGTCGCAAACTCACAGGAATGCTAGGCCAATTCACCGCAAGCCAACCGATTCTGTAGCGCGTTTTGCATCCTCTTGGTATGCTGACGCGGAAGTGACGTGACGTGTTTCCTGAGGTCATTGCCGGCCGGTTGATACGTATCAGCGCCACAGGGAGTGACGTGGCAGCCTTTTCGGTCACTTTGCCTATCCCCTCCAGGTTTTCCCGGGACAGATGCAACCAACCGCTCCCTCCCCGCCCTGACCTATCGGACTCGGCTGCGCAGAGCATCCTACGGCTCAGAGCAGCCAATCGCTCTCTCCCCGCCCTGACCTATCGGACTCGGCTGCAGAGCATCCTCGGCTCAGAGCAGCCAACCGCTCCCTCCCGCCCTGACCTATCGGACTCGGCTGCGCAGAGCATCCTACAGCGATCGCTCGGCAGTCTCGAGGTGCTGCTGTTGCCAACGGCACTCTTCCACGCCACACCCTCCACAGCCGCACATGACACGCGTGCCCTTCACTTCAAGGTCCCCCCTCCCCCCTTGGAATGGCGCCGCCCCCTGCCTAGAAATGATTATGAAAGCCGCGCCCAGAGGGAATGTGGCGCAAGCGGAGCGCGCTGCAGAGCCTCTCGAGGGGCCGTACGATCCTCGCCCCCGCGCGCCAGCCATCATCTGTCCGGGGCCTGCAGCAGAGGCGCGCCACGCCCGGCCTGTTGCGCCACGCGACCTCCCAGGACCCCTCAGCTGAGGCTTGCCCTGTCGGGCCGCTGGAAAGATCAGCTCTCCCGAGACCGGCGAATCCGCTTCACCGCGTTGCTGCGTGCCTGTTGAAGCGTGCTGCCGGTTTTATCTTTGGCCGAAAGCGGCGAATGGTGAGCTCACTCCAGGAAAGCGGACGGATGTGTTTAAGCTGGTGAGTGAGTTCCGCAAGTGGACGGATGCGATTGGAGCTGACGAGTGAGTCCTGAGGAGAGCAGATTGCGATGTGGGCACCAGGACGACTGGGCGGAGGACATGCTCGGGTACCTGGAAGACCTGGTGAAGGGCTACCGCGTGACCCTGGACTCCACCCGCAAGGTGGCAGTTCGTCGGCGCGCGAAGGTGACGCGCCTCGCCTTCCGCGGACGTTTCTTGTGTTACGCGCCATGCACCTGCGGCGCCGCGCGCCATGGCCAACGTGGCCGCCCGCCTCGTCCGTGCGGCGCTGTCCGCCCAGAGTTTGTCGTCGGCGGGCTTGAAAGCGCTGCAGGGAGCACGGCGGCGCAGCGCAGCTCTCTCATCCTTGGAAGTCGCAGGCGCCGGAATGGCAACTTTTGGTCGGTTTTGTGAGAGGCGCTTCACCAGGTATATGGGTCTGCGCTGTGCTGTGCAGGCGCGCGGGGGGAGGTAGGCATGTTCAGAGGTGTATGGGTCTGCACTGTGCTGTGCAGGCGCGGGGAGGTAGGCATGTTCAGAGGTGTATGGGTCTGCGCTGTGCTGTGCAGGCTCGCGGGGAGGTAGGGATGTTCAGAGGTGCTGGGTCTGCGCTGTACTGTGCAGGCTCGGGGGGAGGTAGGGATGTTCAGAGGTGTATGGGTCTGCGCTGTGCTGTGCAGGCGCGCGGGGAGGTAGGGATGTTCAGAGGTGTATGGGTCTGCACTGTACTATGCAGGCTCGGGAGGTAGGCATGTTCAGAGGTGTATGGGTCTGCACTGTACTGTGCAGGCTCGCGGGGGGAGGTAGGGATGTTCAGAGGTGTATGGGTCTGCACTGTGCTGTGCAGGCTCGCGGGGGGAGCCGGCATGTGCAGAAGAAGACCCATGGTCACAGCCGCAGCCATGTCCACAGCCGAACCCGCAGCCGCGCAGGGGGCAGCAGTGGGCATGCAGTGCGCGGGAGGACTCTGCCCTATGGGTGGAATCGTCGCCCCGCCACACCTGCCTACCATCCTCATCCCAGCACCCGAGTTACTCCTAGACCACCAATTCCTAGACCACCAATCGTGGTTCACCGCCCTATTCAGCACGCCCTCCCAGCTCCTAGCCACCACCTGGCGCAGCGTGCCGTGATAGCCGCGGCGCGCTCCCAGCCGGCAGTGCCGCGGCCGTCTCAAGTGGAGATCAGACCAAACCCAGCGGCGGCGTCGGCCAAGATTGCCGCTCTGAAGATGCAGAACACCCAGCGCGCCGCCATGAGCGCTCGGCGCAGGTTCTCGTCCCCGGCCAAAAATACTCCCTGCGCCCATCCCTACTGCAGTGCTTCTGCGTGTTGAGGCGCAGCGCGGTTCATGTGACGCCTGCGCAGTGCTTCTGCGTGTTGAGGCGCAGGGCGGTTCATGTGACGCCTGCGCAGTGCTTCTGCGTGTTGAGGCGCAGGGCGGTTCATGTGACGCCTGCGCAGTGCTTCTGCGTGTTGAGGCGCAGCGCGGTTCATGTGACGCCAGCGCGGTGCATCTGCGTGTTGAGGCGCAGCGCGGTTCATGTGATGCCTGCGCAGTGCTTCTGCGTGTTGAGGCGCAGGGCGGTTCATGTGACACCTGCGCGGTGCTTCTGCGTGTTGAGGCGCAGCGCGGTTCATGTGACGCCTGCGCAGTGCATCTGCGTGTTGAGGCGCAGGACGGTTCATGTGACGCCTGCGCAGTGCATCTGCGTGTTGAGGCGCAGGGCGGTTCATGTGACGCCAGCGCGGTGCTTCTGCGTGTTGAGGCGCAGCTTTGTGCCCACTTTTATGTCCGCGCATTGTGCGCAAGCCCACACAGATCGGCGGATGAAGGGATGGGGCGTGGCCTGGTCTGATCGCAGGGCGCAGCAGCAGAACGGCAAGAAGTTGGGGAAGTAGCCAATGGCGACCGTGCCCCAAGCGTAACTTCTTGAAGAAATCATAGCGTCAGAAGGTTGGATCTTTGAAAGTTTGGGCGAAAAGGTTTTCCCGACTGGATTTGATCGTAGATTTCAGTTTGATTTTTGCTGTGGAATTTTTTTGTATATTCCGTCAGATGCGCTTTCTGGAAACCCTGCGGTGTGAATCTGCGCCCTACGAAGGCAGATTTTGAAGCTAGCAGGTAGTCGCGTGAGTAGCGCCGCGGAAGTTGGTTCAGGACATGCCTTTTCCTCGTTTTGCTGCACGTCTTCAGTCTTCGGCGCGTATGGAAGAGCACAACCCCCAGGGACAAGCTACTGCTCTTCCTCACTGAACCCAGCGCCCTTCTAAGCTCCCTCCCGGCCCTGGCCACTTGTGCCAGCGGCGGCTGAGCGGAAGGCCCTCCTCCATCGCATACCCTCGGAGGGCATGCAAGTGATCGAGACAAGAGCACACTCGAGAGCATCGCTGGCCCGCTGAAACAGTCGCGATCAATAGGACTCGGATCGTTGTACCCATCGGGCAAGAGTGGCACAAGAAATTGGGACGTGTCATCAACCTTGGTGAACTCTCCGCAAGGTATCTCCGACCCTTCGAGGTACTTCAAGATGAACTTCTCTGCGAGTCGCCTATTTCTGGATCTGAGCCTCTGAACCTCGGATAATATGCGGTACTGAGTGAGTCTCTCCTACCAATGAAGTCCTTGACTTTAGCAGGTCATTGGGTCTTGTAAGAAGAGACTAGACACCTGCTTGCACCAACCGATCAATCTCCCCCCTAGTTTGCTTAGCAGCTTCTCTCGAGTGAGATCTGCTTTAGCCCCGGTGAGGCCCATCATTGGAAGTAAGTAGTTTGTATTTCAATTGTTTATATAGTTCATTCTGCCTTCTGTTGTAACTTTCAGTCGCGTTGCCAATGTTGGCAACGACCTGGCACGCAAGTTGACGGTACCACCTTCTAGCCTACCAGCTTCTTCAGTTTAATTAGTATTTTTATTCACGATTTCGTTCTCCCCCACCTCCCTTCCTCTCCCGCGCGGGGGGTGAGAGAACGGGGTGGTAAGTGGGGTAGGGGTAGGGGGCGTTATTCACAGTCTACATTTCATCTTTTATTGAAGTCTGTTTTCATGAAACAGATAGAATTTTTCTTATTTTATAGAATTTGTCTTTTCAGACAGTACAGTTCATTTCAGAAAATCGTGCACTTCTGTTTTTTCAAAAAATTGTCTCCGTCGTCATCGCGATGACGACGAAAGTGGATTGAAATATTTACCGTTCTTGTATTTACGTACGAAATTCAGCTTTTATTGAAGTTTATTTGTTTTCATAGAGCATGTAGAGGATTTCCTTTTTAGGGAACATGTCTTGTCATATATACAGAAGTTTACTTTTCATAAATGCAGGCATTTCGGTTTTTTTGTTCACCGACGACATCGATGACTTGTGGGTAGTAATACTTTTTCACAAAGAATTATAAGAATTCCATTTTCAAAGATATTATGTGTGTGTGCGTATCCTTGCGACTCCTTTGGCACCCCATACCCACCGAAGACTGCACTATGTATGTCACAGGCATACTAATGCATATACGAAGTTTCAAGGTAATCGGGTAAGAATCGATATATATATCACAACCGGTGATTATTCAATACAGCCCGTGTTACGAAAATGTTTTTTATTCTGTAACTAAGCTCCCAAGGGAATCGTGTTTCATCACTATATAGCACAGACTGGTCGGCTAGTTTCTCTCGTCACAGGAATCCCTGTTTTCCCCCAACCTGCGCCGCCATGAATGTCATCTCTATCGTCATCTGTCACGGTATCGTACGGACACCGTTGATTCTGTCATAATCGTTCCTAATAATACCACTATCGTTCACGATTCTGTCACCGTGCCAGTCGCCGTGCGTCACGCTGCCTGGACTGGACAGTGGCAGCACTCAGCTCCGCCTCGCTCTCCGTGATCAAGTGCTACGTCAGTGCTCAGCAAGTGGGGCTAAGGAAGCGTGTCCTTCTTTGGCGCAGAGCTTGTTTACCAACAGGATGCAGGCTTAATTCAGACTGGTTTAGGCCAGTGCACTGAGTGCCCCTGGATTAACACCGTTCTGAACCAGCAGAAGGACGAAACGCGTGCAGCCAGCGCGAGCCAAAAAGTTCAGCAATATGTCTAATAGCTCTGAATCAACAGCAGATGTAGAATAGGGGCTTTGTCCAGGCTGGTTTAGGCCAGTGCACTGAGTGCCCCTGGATTCACACCGTTCTAGAAAAGCAAGGGGACGAAACGCGTGCAGCCAGCGCAAGCCCACAGGTCCAGCGATATATCTCAACGCTCTGGATCAACAGCAGATGCAGAATACTCGTGCAAGAGGGGCTTAGAGCTGGGCCAGTGTGCTGAGCACCCCTGGATTCGCTAAGCCAACGTTCATCAAGAGCACAGAGCCTATAAAGACAGCACTTCTTCCAACCAGGCACCAGAAATAGCACGAATACGCAGTGGTGTGAGCTGAGCCAGTGTGCTGAGCACCCCGGCTGCCAAGTACTGTAGAAGGGATAAAAGAATTCTCATACACATCATGATAAAGAGCCAGATAATCCCAAAGCGATCAACAGCACTCCAGGCTGGGCCAGTACTCAATTAGGTCTGGATCCACCAGTCACCTCTGACAAACCAGTGAATAGTGTATATAGAGACCACTCACTTGTAACCTTCAGGGCTGATGTCGCTGCTATCCCTCTGGCAAGCTCACTCCTGCTTCAGGTTTAGGCCAGTACACCAGGGGTGTCCCTGGATTAACCGTCAGACAAGGTGGAACTGCCAGAGGAACCGTAAGGTGAAAGTCCACTCATAAGATAATAACTCACTGCTGATCCGCTCCTAGTTGGTAAGCCCAGGCAGATGCCGCCGCTAATTAGCTCCCAGGTCGCACACTTGCCTTTCAGTTGGGCCAGTACACCAGGGGTGTCCCTGGATTCACTTCAGGCAAGGTGGTCAACTGGAGAGCCCACTGGAAGATAGCTCATCAAGGTGGTCATTCACTGCTGATTCACTTTGTCGCTGTCGCCGCCCAAGCTCATGCCGTGCTGATTAGCTTCTAGATGAAGAACACCTTTTCGCAGTTAGGCCAGTACACCAGGGGTGTCCCTGGATTCACTGTAGAACAAAGTGGTGAAGCTGAGCATATCACAGGATAGGAGGAAGCCGCTCATCAACCAGTGAATTCAGTGCTGATCCGCTGTCGCCGTCGCTGGCAGCCTTTTTCCGTGCAAGTACTACCAAGTTTAGAGAAGAGGAAGGGTCCGCCAGTGCACCGTGGGTGCCCCTGGAGTCGCCTGACTTCCGAATCCGCTCTCACAAACTGCTGCCGACTTCTCGCCAAAGGGTCTTTACTTCTGAATTAACACTGAAATAAAAAGCCGCTCCGCGCAGGACATTATTATCTTGAAAAAGGATGAAAACAGCAGTAAAATATTTTCATAAAAAGTTGGTATAATAACACAAAGTACGAATTATTATCCAAAGCTGTGAGCAGAACTATCTTAGCACTCTAGCACTGGCACGCGAACAGCCACCTAGCACTCTTGCAAGGCAAGATAATAATGAGTCCACTAGCCTGACCTTCAGTCAGAGCTTACTTATATCTCAATGCTCTGTCACATTTCCCAAAACTGTAACGGGTTCTAGCCCCTAAATCTTCATCTGGCCAATGGAAAGTCATTATTCCATGCCAGCACTAACAATGTTACCGTTCACCACATTTCGACTGACACGTCAGTGGCAGAGTAGTCACTGTCATCTTCATCTTATCATTTCTTGGTCACCCAATCATGACCAAATCTTCTCTGGCAGGTCTGCATATCTTAGGCAGTCATAATCGCGAAGCCTGTCATACTGTCACCTCTGTCACGCGTGTCACCAGCTGGACAAACCCGGCGCGGTACCATGAGAAGCCGGCGTTTGTTACAAAGTACGTCTCTTGCACACGCACACGAAAGCTACTTGCACTCCTCATGTACGTATTGCGATCTGGGATGCGAGCGCGTTGTTTCGCTCGCATCCGACATTGCTTAGAACGACCCACGGTGCATAAACCTCGGTCAAACGTACTTTCATCGTGGGTGCACTGTCTTTTCGGCATATCTATTGATACGTCGATTTATTCTATCCGAAATTCAGAACCTTTCGAGTGATGCGTAGCTGGAAAAAAACATCGGCTGCCACTGTTAAGCACTGTACAAAGCGACACAAACTGTACAGAACGACATGTTGTTGCAATAGACGCCACAGTCACAGTTCACGAGTGCCTATGACATACTCTACTGTCATACGTCACAAGGGAAGCGTGATCGGTCATCTGGAGTATCGCGAGTGTTGACTCGATACTGAATGTCAAAATAATGCCTTTTAAATTAATATGCCCCTAGACCGTCAAAAATATCTGACGGCAAAGAATCGATTTCTACTGCCACATCGGACAAAATGCGAGGTCCCACCTTGGTCCGACCTCAGGTCGGATGTCAGTGGGTTCCTCATTCACATCGCTCAACGATGCAGATTCGCACTCCCGTGACATGGGACTTCCTGAGCCAATGAACGCACGACTCTACGCGAAGGCTACATCCATTACGACGTCGCACCGTAGATTTGATGTGTTAGATGCGTGGCATCTACCCAGACCAAGTCTCCCAACTGAAAGGATTTGGCAGTGTGGCGCTGGTCAAACTGATGTCGCTGGGGAAGTTCCGCTAGCGATCTTCAATTTCGTCGAGAACGCGCGGGCAAATCTCAAAGAAGCGCACGCGCCAAGCGCGGCTCGCATCCTAGGCTTGCAACAGATCGAGGTGAAAGTCGACATCAAACTGTATCGGGAGGCGCGGACCGACGGGCCGGAGCCTAAGGTTGCAGGAGAGGCGGACCTGGAGGGCGACGAGCCCACACATCAGCAGGACGTGACGATGTTCCCTCGTTGGAAGATCGTCAAGGGCAGCATGGACGATTTGAAGGACATCCCGAGACTGCCCTTCACGGGGGTGGTCATCGACTGCAATTACGCGCTCGACAAGGAGAAGACTCCCGACGCGATGACCAAGGAGGAGGTGCAAACGTTCCTGGAGTCTTTCAACGCCAAGACCACCGCCCCGGCATGGACAGTCGCTTTCTTTTGCGGTTTTGTCCAACAAAACGATTTCCTGGAGGTGATTGACAATATATTACTGCTCCGGCCGCGCGGAGCGAATCTGGTGGCACAAGCAGAACGTGCACATGAACCCCGACAAGACCGTACGCTACAATGACGTTGAATATGGGGTCCTGGGGTACCATGTAAAGAGCGATGCCGCGGGGGAGTCTTCTAAAAATCCGGAGTGGATGTTCAACTTTGATCTGGGGGAAGGTGAACGTTACAGCCGCGCGTCACTTTTGCGCGGCTTCCCGGTTGTGCACCAGATGTACAAACGCGACGGCAAAGTCGTCAATAACCATCAGAAACCCCTAGCTCTGTTGATGGAGCTGATCCAGTGCCACATGCTCGGTGACAATCCGGGCAAGGTGGATGAGGACGGTCATCCACTCAACTGGATTCTCGACGCTTGCTGCGGCGTCGGCTCAACAACACACTATTCGATGAAAATGATATTCTCATGTGAAAATGATATTGCCTTATTTACCTCATGATAGGCTTAAAAAGCCGCATTTTAACAGTCAAGAACATGCAAGTGCAGGTTGTGCATTAGATTTAATGGTTTTTATGGTACAAAATTGAGGTCAAATGCACTTTTCGAAATCTAGGAGGAGTGAAAACACACAGAACTTTTGACTCAGAATCTATATACACGTTATACACATATTATTTACATGTTTTTTTTTCGTCTTGCTTTACGCGTCCACTTCAGGTGCTACCGCTACCGCTACGCAATTATCAAAAGCTTCGTCTTCATCGGAATCATCCGATTCATTCAAGTCACCTAGGTCCTTGCGCGTGCGTTTGGATTGTTGTGCAAGCAAAGCGACGACTATCTGCGCGTATTGCTCGTTCGGTATACTCCGTTCGGGGTCATTCGCATCCACATTCCATGCCAGCACTATTTCATTCTTATCGAAAGTCTCGGTAGACGGTCGGTGCCCCGGTGGCGCTGCGAAAGCTCCTGGGTGACTCGCAAGCTGCTTGCCGAGGTGCTTCTTCTTGGTGTCGGTGTGCTTTTGGGTTGGAAATAGCGATATAGCAGCTGTTGAGTTGACGGATAGCGCGCCTCCACCTTCACCAAGTACAACGGATCCGACCATTCGCTTCGCTTCAGTTGTACGCGGAACGCGAACTTGTCGTTTTCAGATTCCACCGCGAGAGCCACTGCAAAGCTGCCGACTGTCATCTGGCCGTAGGTGACCTCCCACTGGGCGTTGTCCACGTACTGCTCTGCTCGCTTTTGGGCTCGACCTTGGTGTTTCCGTTTACCGTTGTACACTTCTATCGGCGCTCGATCAATTCGGCGTTGGATGCGCACCGGTATAGCGGGGACGGCGGCAGCCTCGGCAGCTTCTATCGCCAACGCGGGCGCCTCTATCAGTCGAACCAAGGTGGTATTGCGCTCGATGGCGATTTTCTCGGGATGCTGGAAGGGTATCGCGGGCGCTTGACATTCTCCACCAGCAGTTAGGTGGCGCTGTTTCTCGATGACATCCTCGCGCCAAAACTTTTCGTGCACCTCCGTGAGCTTTGTGCCCAAAATGTCCTTCAACGCCTGTAAGGTATGCTCAAGCTTTTCGATGCCTTCTTCGGTAAAAGGAATCGGCTTGATGTATCCAGGCCCCGTGACAGGGGGTGTAGAAACAAGCTTTGGCAATGGAGTCTCGGGTAACCATTTGGGTGAAATGGAATACTGTTTGTACTGCATGCCCACTTCGCCGTGCTCGTTCTTCTTGAACTTGAAAGCCTGCTGTGCCAAAATATTGTGGCAATCGAAGACGTGACCATCAAACCAAGAGCTGAAGTCGAAGATCTTCTCGGTGTGCTCGCATATTACACCATCCGTAAAGCATTCTTGTGCGACCTCTATCATCTCGTCGAGCGTCCAAGCTTGCTTGCGTCGTAGACGCACGGAGAAGCGTGAAAACATCTGGTCAATGTTCTCGTGCGTATGTCCCACCAACAGAAAGTTGAGTTTCACCTTGCGAAAGACGTCCGTGTGCACCAGCCAAGCTGCGTATGCCAACATCAACTTGCTCTTGTTGGTGCTCACATTGTCAAGCTGTACATACAATACTTCCGGCATCGGGTATGAATTTTCCCCGTCTCCGTTGCGTCGATGCTCTTGAATGCGGAGGATATCCCGGTGCAAAACGTTGACAAGGAAGTTCGCATCGTCCTTGAAGTTGGCGTAGTTGAAATCCATAAAGCGGCCCACGTTCTCGATCATGCTCCCCATGTTGTGCACGTCAAGGAAGTCCTTAGAGTCCAGATGTTTAGGGATACGTCGAAAGTGTGGCAGTCGGGTGGTCCACTGCGTCATGCCATCGATGATCACCGAGGCATACTTATGCCAAGTTTTGTTCATGGTAATGCTCTTGGTCATATTCGCTTTACGACCATGTTTGTAGAACTTCTCGCGCTCCGCTCGTGCGATTGCATGATGTTTGTTGAGAGGCCCGTTGTATTGCGCTGTGCAAGATACACAAATTTGGGTCAGTGAACAAATTACATAAGCATATAAACACATCACAAAGCTATTCATGAATATTCACCTTTTTGAGATTTGGTTAAGCCTTCCTTCAATAACTTGAAGGACGCGCAAACATCGCACTGAGAAAATCGGTTCGTCGATGGAATCTTGAGCCACTTCCTGCAATCTTCGTCAAATATTTTGTAGAAGTAACTGAGAGAGCATTTTTTCCTCTCCTCATTCTCTTGCAAGCCCTCGTTGTACTCGTCCCACAACTCTTCGATGGTCAATCCATCCGAAAGATGAATCGGTTCTTTGTCAGGTTGGTGTTGTCCGTATTCGTCGGCGTATTTCTTGAGCCAGGCGACGACCGACTCGCGTTTCAGAGAAATCTTGCGGTTGTCCTCCTCGTACGTCAATCCATGAACAAACGTGTGTCGGCCCTCGAGCACGCGTGTCCGACAGTCGAGAAGATACCCGTAGCTGATGCCGTAAGCCATATAGTAGAACTTAAAGCACACCTGTTACAAAAAAAAAAACCGTCACTCAAAAATTAATAACACATTATCTAGAAAATGCATAAGGGTTTTGGTAGGTCATGCCAATTTAAGACGCTTGGGAGACACCCCCAACACTGCACGTCTGCAGGCGGGACGGCCGTCGCATGCTCGTCAGCACTCTCCAAACCACGCCTTAAATCTGCGCAACCTAGACCCTCAGTGGGAATCGAACCCACGAGTGCGAGGTTCATAGCCTAGCGCCGTACCAACTCGACCAACGTCGCGAATGTACTTTATGAAATTTATTTAGAAATTTATGATACAATATTCCACATTCCTGTGATGAACAAGATTACACAATCTATCACAAGGTCCAAGAAAAATTTCGCTTTGGCCAGAGGCCGTTCATTAGCTAATGAACGGTTCCCGTAGCCAAAGTGTCTAATTGTGAGTCGCGCTTTGGCCAGAGGCCGTTCATTAGCTAATGAACGGTTCCCGCAGCCAAAGTGTCTAATTGTGAGTCGCGCTTTGGCCAGAGGCCGTTCATTAGCTAATGAACGGTTCCCTTGGCCAAAGTGTCTAATTGTGAGTCGCGCTTTGGCCAGAGGCCGTTCATTAGCTAATGAACGGTTCCCGTAGCCAAAGTGTCTAATTGTGAGTCGCGCTTTGGCCAGAGACCGTTCATTAGCTAATGAACGGTTCCCGTAGCCAAAGTGTCTAACTGTGAGTCGCGCTTTGGCCAGAGGCCGTTCATTAGCTAATGAACGGTTCCCGCAGCCAAAGTGTCTAATTGTGAGTCGCGCTTTGGCCAGAGGCCGTTCATTAGCTAATGAACGGTTCCCGTAGCCAAAGTGTCTAATTGTGAGTCGCACTTTGGCCAGAGGCCGTTCATTAGCTAATGAACGGTTCCCGTAGCCAAAGTGTCTAATTGTGAGTCGCGCTTTGGCCAGAGGCCGTTCATTAGCTAATGAACGGTTCCCGTAGCCAAAGTGTCTAATTGTGAGTCGCGCTTTGGCCAGAGGCCGTTCATTAGCTAATGAACGGTTCCCGTAGCCAAAGTGTCTAATTGTGAGTCGCGCTTTGGCCAGAGTAGGCCGTTCATTAGCTAATGAACGGTTCCCGCAGCCAAAGTGTCTAATTGTGAGTCGCGCTTTGGCCAGAGGCCGTTCATTAGCTAATGAACGGTTCCCGTAGCCAAAGTGTCTAATTGTGAGTCGCGCTTTGGCCAGAGGCCGTTCATTAGCTAATGAACGAGTTCAAAAAAAAACATACCTGCTTCTTGCCCAAAAAGTATTTGAAGTCGAACTTGTCCTCAGATCGAAAGCTGTTTTTTAGCAAGTCTTTGATGAAGTATTCCTTTCTATCTTTTTGCGACATACTGAAAATATTTTCGCGAAAAGACTGAATATCTGCGGATGAGAAAGATAGACAGCAGTGCGACTTGCAATTGCACTTAATTGTTTCTGCCATTGATATATTGTCAGCCTGCAAACGTCGCTGCTTAATACTAATTACGCCCGTATATTGTTTCTTGCGTATGTCGGATTCGTACGGTTTGCGCACGACAATCTGCTTGTTTACTTCACCATTTAAACAAACAAGAGGGTCTTCATTCCTCAAGTCCAAACTTGTCTCTGAAAATTCTGTATCAAGTCTGCTTTTATCTCTTGTAAGTCAATTTCGCGCAAAGCGCGTGACCCGGAAACGCGTGAAGAATTAGAGCTAACTTCCGATCTACACGTCAAAGGCGCGTTCCAAAGAACCAATTGCGTATTCGCGCTTGGGGCTGTGCTTGGAATTGGCTCATGATTGAAAAAGTCAGCCCCTATTTCCATGGAATCTTCAATAACTATTCCCGGGCACGGTTTGCAGATAATCTCGCAACCTTCATCGAAAGGAATAGAAAACATATTTTCGTCAAAATTAGCCGTCATTAGCTTATGAAGCCGTTTTTTACGTTCTAAAAATGATATAGACTTGCGAGTCAACCAAGAATTTCTATCTTACTGAATCGATCGATCCTCGATTTCAGCGCAAATGACACCAGGATATCTTAAAATCATATCCTTGATCTGAACAGACCGAATCAAAAAGCGACAGCGCATGTCATTTTTGATTAAAATTGACATCGATATTCGACATGTCATTTTTAGCCGCCAGAAATGACTTTTATTATTGTGCTAAAGTTACATCATTTTTTCAAAGTTCTTTCACACACACCCCTTTCACAGTTGACAGCCAATTTCTCTCATTTCGCAATGGCGACACTCGAAACATTTCAAGCACTGAGGGCTCAACATATTTTCCAGCACTATCTTGGTAACAAGTGGAGCATTGTCAGAACCCTTGAAGCCGACGATCCTCCGGACAGTTTACAATTACTGATTCACTCTGATGACCCTGCCGAGCAAAATGAAGAAATAATTTTTAGTTTTCCTAAATTTACCTCTTCGACTGTACTCGGGGGTAGCCTCGTTCCTGAGAAACGCGTAGCGTACAGTATCATTGAGAACGAGACTCCAATTCTGTATTTCGTCGCGTACAGAAACAGAAAGCTTACTGTGATCGAATTAGACAGCGCAAACTTTGAGGAAGCCTTGAGCCTTCCAAAGCACACAAATCGGCTGTTGGCTTTTCAAAGTTTGAAAACTAGAGCAGCAGACGAAAATAAAAGCAAAGAATTCTATCTAGCGAGCTATGTAAACCAGGCGTGGAAAGCGTCGATTACAGCTCCTTTCTGGCAAAGCAGGAGGCCAGCGCCAGTGATCGATGACCTCGGACTTGCTGGCGAGATACCTGTTGTAGAGGCTTCGGTACGTCCCTTTCATGCCCTGCGCCTGGACCGGGGCGGAAGGCGTTCATTAGCTAATGAACGCTTTCGGCCTCGAAACGCGCGCCCTGCGCCTGGACCGGGGCGGAAAGCGTTCATTAGCTAATGAACGCTTTCGGCCTCGAAACGCGCGCCTGCGCCTGGACCGGGGCGGAAAGCGTTCATTAGCTAATGAACGCTTTCGGCCTCGAAACGCGCGCCCTGCGCCTGGACCGGGGCGGAAAGCGTTCATTAGCCAATGAACGCTTTCGGCCTCGAAACGCGCGCCCTGCGCCTGGACCGGGGCGGAAAGCGTTCATTAGCTAATGAACGCTTTCGGCCTCGAAACGCGCGCCCTGAGCCCTGACCGGGGCGGAAAGTGTTCATTAGCTAATGAACGCTTTCGGCCCCGAAACGCGCGCCCTGCGCCTGGACCGGGGCGGAAAGCGTTCATTAGCTAATGAACGCCTTCCGCCTCGAACCGCGCGCCCTGAGCCCTGACCGGGGCGGAAGGCGTTCATTAGCTAATGAACGCCTTCCGCCTCGAACCGCGCGCCCTGAGCCCTGACCGGGGCGGAAGGCTTTCATTAGCTAATGAACAGTTTCGTCTTGTCCCAGGCTGCCAGGAGAACGGATGTGCAGCGTGCTGCCGAACGCGCCCTTCAAGGACCTAGTGGCTCCAGAGCTTTTACTGGAGCGGGCGCCAATGTGGATATGTCTCAAGTGGCCACCCCATCTGAGGCAAGGAAGGCAGCCGAGGTGGCTGCACATGGGTGGCACGCTAAGCTAACAGTGGAGCATGCAGCAAAGATGGATTTTGAGGAGAAAGCAAAGCTGTGCAGGCAAATCGAGATGGAGCACCGGTGGCCGAACCCGATGTCGACCGACGAGGCGGCGGAGCAAGGGAGTGTGTTTCGTCTCCCCATTGGATGCCTGTACCACGCGACGGGGTACGAGGCCTGCCGGGATCAAGAGAGGGGCTGGGTGAACGAGATCAAGAACAGCAGGAAGGAGAACCCGTGGGCCCCTTTCAATGCGGGTCTTGTTGCGATCGACGATGTCAAAACCCGTGCCGAATTCTCCATAAAAAAAGCTCTCGCGGGAAAATACAGAGGCAAGGTTTTTGGGCACCAGCACTGTTATCAAGCCACCGACGAGTGTCACGAGGAAATCCCGTTGGAGATAGCTTTCCAGTTCTTCGAGAGCAAGATCTACATCGGTCTCACGCCTGACATGATTCGGTTCTTAGGCGAGATGCAGAACCAAATCGACCAGAAGACGAAAGGCAAAGACCACACTCAGTTCATGCAAGGGCTTCGTTCGACCCTTTTCGAAAAGAATGGGGTCGTGTACAAGGTTTACCGAGATGCGTTGATCTCCGAGTTCGTCGCCGGTGTCCCCGAGGACACCGAAGAGGGTACCTCTTATCAACCTGGGTATTACGAGGTCGGAGGGCTGGTGCAAAAAATGGCGGAGTTCGAATCAGAGCATGGATTTGCAGTCCCGGATATCGAGAAATATCCCAAGGGATTCCAGTACATCGAGGATGTGGAGACGTCTGAGCGCGAGGGAGACCTTGAGACCCTCCCTGAGGCAGACGTGACGGTGAAGACGCTGGAGGATGACATCAACGCTCACCTCGATCGGGTCACAAGTTGGTACCCCGTAATGTCTCACTTGAACCAGTCGATGGAGACGCATGTGAAGGAAGTAGCGATGTCCAAGCATTCTGTGTTCGGCGGCGTGCAAATCAACCACTACTTCATGCACTGGACAATTGCCAATTTCCGGCCGCAGACGTGGGACCTCTGCGTTAAGATCATGGAGGCTTACAGAAGGTTTGACCTGAAGGGCATGAAAAACCCTTTGGCTTCGAAGACCAAAAAGCGCAAGGCCTCATCTTCCCCCGCTAAGGGACCCGCCAAGAAAGCTGGCAAAAAAGGCACCTCCAACCGACAGGTAAATTACTTTTTACTTTTGCTTCAAACAGTGTTTACCCCCCCAAAGCATCCTTTTCTATATTTTAAGACATTCTAAAAATGTTTTTTTTACTTGCAGATGGAAGACGAGGTGCAACGAGGAGGCGGGGACCACGGAGCGGGCTCGTCTAAAGGGGCAGGCATTTTGGTGGAAGAAGCTCAGTTTCTCCACAATGCCAAATCCATGGGTATGACGTTCTGGATTAACTTGGGCGGCTTGGCGGGGGAGGCGGAGTTCGACAAGGTGGACACGTATCTGCGCCTGATTATTCAGAAGGAGTTGTCAGTAAAAGAGGGGGGCCTGATGATAAGCCAGTTCAAGAAGGAACGCATGGTGCAGAAGCACTTGGTGTCCGCGGCGGGATTGCAAACCTGGGACGCATTCAAGGCCGAGTTCACCCCCTACTGGAGCTCCCAAGAGAAAATCGAGTCGTTGATCGGCTGCTTACCTTCAACTCAGGGGGGAGCGCGCCGGGGGGGGTCTGGGGAAGTTCCGCACGCGATCTTGAATTACGTCGAGAACGCGCGGGCGAATCTCCAAGAAGCGCAGGCGCCACGCGCGGGGCACATCCTAGGCTTGCAACAGGTCGAGGTGAAAGTCGACATCAAACTCTATCGGGAGGCGCGGACCGAGGGGCCGGAGCTTAAGGTTCCAGGAGAGGCAGGCCTTGAGGAGGACGAGCCCACACATGAGACGAACGTGCCGATGTTCCCTCGTTGGAAGATCGTCAAGGGCAGCATGAGCGATATGAAGGACGTCCCGAGGCTGCCCTTCACGGGGACAATCATCGACTGCAATTACGCCCTTGACAAGGAGAAGACTCCCGACGCGATGACCAAGGAGGAGGTGCAACCGTTCCTGGAGTCTTTCAACGCCAAGACCACCGCCCCGGCATGGACTATCGCTATCTTTTGCGGTTTCGTCCAACAAAGCGATTTCCTGGAGGTGATTGACAATTACTGCTCCGGCCGCGCGGAGCGGTTCTTCTGGCACAAGCAGAACGTGAACATGAACCCCAACAGGACCGTGCGCTACAATGACGTTGAATGTGGCGTCCTGGGGTACCATGTAAAGAGCGATGCCCAGGGGGAGTCTACTAAAAAGCCGGAGTGGATGTTCAACTTTGATACTGGAGAAGGTGAACGTGTGAGCCGCGCGTCACTTTTGCGCGGCTTCCCGGTTGTGCACCAGATGTTCAAACGCGACAACAAAGCCGTGAATAACCATCAGAAACCCCAAGCTCTGTTGATGGAGCTGATCCAGTGCCACATGCTCGGTGACAATCCGGGCAAGATGGATGAGAACGGCCATCCACTCAACTGGATTCTCGACGCTTGCTGCGGCGTCGGCTCGACGTCCATGGCCGCCATGAGGTGTGGTATGAACGCGATCGGCTTCGACCACGACCAGTTCATGGTCAGCTCTGCGCAGCAACGGCTGATCAATTTCGACAACGAGCCCGATCAGGACGCCGAGACGAAGCCAAAACAGAAGAGCGAACCGACGGCGAAGGGCAAGGAAGCGGCCACTGCCGAATCTGAGGAAGAAGAGAATGATGCAGATGAGGAAGATGAGAATGATGAATAAAATAGTAGGATTTGTCGACCGCCCTGACTGATAGTATCAGTCATGCCTCGACGGTATAGGGTGAAAAGTACTCTACTCGTAAACATTTGAATAAAGAATGATACATGTATGCATATTTCGGTGTTTTCATTGTACGCATACTGCACTTTTCTACCGTGTTGCCTTTATGTATCCCTATTTCGCGCATAAATATCACTAAACCCTGATTTTTTTGAAATATATATAAATCCAAAAATGACATATGATAATATCATTTTCATCGAATAGTGTGTTCAACGTCCATGGCCGCCATGAGGTGTGGTTTGAACGCGATCGGTTTCGACCACGACCCGTACATGGTCCGTTGCTGCGCAGAGCTCGTGACCAATTTCGACGCCGAGCCCGATCCGGATGCCGAGACGAAGCCAAAAAAGAAGAGTGACCCGACGAGTAAGGGGAAGGAAGCAGCCACTATCGATTCTGAGGAAGAAGCGTTAGATGAAGATGAGACCGAAGAGAATGCTGAATACATTAGCAGGATTTGTCGACCGCCCTGACTGATAGTATCAGTCACGATGCCTCGACGGTATAGGGTGAAAAGTACTCTGCTCGTAAACATTTGAATAAAGAATGATACATGTATGCATATTTCGGTGTTTTCATTGTACGAATACCGCACTTTTCTAGCGTGTTGCCTTTGTGTATCCCTACCCTCATTACCCTGAAGTCCGAGCCCTGTTTGTGACGCACGACGGTGGCTCGTTATGGGTTCACCAGCCGTCGGAGGAACGAGGCCCTGCGAGGGTTACTTTACCATGGGATGCACGTCGTCGAGCTGGGGTACAAGGCGACTCCATCCTCTTTCGAATCATGCACTTGCTCGGGACACCGCTCACGGCATACGCTCGCATGGGAGGACGTCTGCATCACCCACCCCTGCCACTCACCAACCCTCGTGTGGAGACCTGGATCCTCATGGTGGACCGTGCTGCCATGGACCTAGCAATGGGGGACCCCTCTGCGACGAACGTGCGGTCATCGAGTATGGGACAGCCGATCTGGGAGTGGATACCACCTACTGCCCGGGAATCGGATACGCAGCATTTCGACCAAGATGGCCTCGCAGCTTAGTCTGAAATATGCAACTCCGACTGGTAGAGAAGTGTGAGCGCGGCAGCCGCACAACCACCTACCCCCATGCCCTTCCCAACACCTCTACCGCTTCCTGCACCGCTCCCCTCCTCGACACAGCCCGCTCCAGCGCCAAACCACACTCCCGCTCCAATCTCAAGACAACCATCCTTAGCACCACTGGGTCGATTCCCTCACCATAGGGGAGAAAATCCCACCCTTTCTCCTGGAGCGTCCCCGTTTGTACCGGGGATCATCCCGGTGCCCCAGGGTACCTACTTGAGAGCCTCATCCGACGAGGTCCGTCAGGAGCACAAGGTCAAAGAAATGGTGTCAAAGCTGGTCAAGAGCGTGAGCAAATTCCCCCGATCTGCAACCGACACTAAATCGACTGATAAAGATGGCCTACTTGCACAGCTGGAACACTACTCGAACCTGGTACGGAAACTCTTTCAGGAAGCCACTGTGGTCGAGGCGATGACTACTCCTAGCTGTACGCCCTCAGTCTCCGATTACCAGGCGAGCGTGTCCAGTCTGTTGTGGAGCTTCAAGAAGCACACCCTCCAGGACCAACAGAAGAGATTCCTGGAGCGAGAAGCGGGCGACTTCGGGTCCGAGAACGGTTGGCACCAACGTTATACACAACTTGATGTGTACTTCAGCGATTTTTGCCAAGTGCTCTTTCACGCGGGGATATCTGGAGAACGTCCACGGGGAGGCCATAGCATTGAAGCAGGCGCAAGATGAATCTGCGGCCGAGTATTTCTCCCGTTTGGAGACCCGCATGGCCTCCGTTAACTTCCTCGCTGACAGGGTCCCGAACTGTGTGGAGACGACCAACTTGTCGATGCTCTCTACTTACCGACGGGGCCTGAGATGCTCAGCAAAAGTGATGCGCCGCCTCCGGTCCATCAACTTAGATGTCTCCAAACCACAGGACTGGGAGGAGAGGGCGATTACGGAGCGCATTCCGGGCACTCACAACGCTCTGTTGAAAATCCGCGAGATCGCAGAGGAGGCGGAGAATGATATGGAGGCAGAAGCTCAACGACGCCCCAGTGACCGTTCTGCGACCCTTCGATTCGCCAATCCGCCCCCGCGAACTCGGCAGAATTTCTTCGCGCGGCCCCGACCTCCAGCCGCCCCGCTCTCGCCATGCTGGAAGGCGCAACCCCCATCACCGCAGCGGCAGCAGTCACGCCACAAGCGCCGCCGGGCTTGCCTCCCAACCCCGAGGCGCCGAAGATTCGCCGTTGCTTTGCCTGTGGGTCGGTGGACCATATTGTCCGCAACTGCACAGACGAAGCGAAGCTGCTGGAAAGCCAACGCACCTTCCAGACTGGCTAACTCCCCGAACTTCGTAGCAGCAGTTGTCTGGGCAATCGAGCAACAGGAAGACGCCACCCGGGTGGAAGGCGTCCCCGAGGACTTCTCCGAGGAGGTCTTAGCTCTTGCGAGCTGCGAGGACGACCAGAGTTTTCAGAGTTTGGCGGCCCTTGCGGGCATTGAGCTGGTGGAGAGCGACGGCCTTCCGCTATCGGGAGACGAACAATGACTAGGAGTTGCGGCAGAGCCAGGATAAAACGAGTCGCTCGATCCAGCTGCTAGCCCACGTGGATGTCACTGAGGAGTTGTTGGCCATGGCGACGTCCACCTGCACTCCGACGCCCACGGGGCAACGCCTCGGGTCACCGGAGTATGAGAGTTGCCGTATGTGCAAAGGCATGGACCATTATGCCCGCGACTGCCCGCAAGCGACGCAGCGTCCAAAGGAGTGGGCCAAGTGTCTTCTGGAGGACACCCTTGCGTTAATAGGGGACGGTCCAATGGTGGAAGAAGCTTTGGCTGCCATTGGACTGGATTTTGTCCCGGAGGACGCTGCCTCCCCAGCCCGGGGCGCCCTCCCCGCAGTAAAGGGCGCGAGCCCCGTCACCGCGGGGTCAGGGGGACGAAAGGGCCCCGCACCGGCGTCCACAGCGATGCAGGTGCTGCGTGATAGGTGGAGAAGGTGCAAAAGGCATCTCAGCAACAGCGCTAGACATCACGTTAGGAACCAGAGTCGGGTCAGAGAGTATGAGCAGGGAGATTTGGACATCTTAGCCGCCACCCGTACAGGTAACCCAGAGCCTCCTGAACGAGAGCAGGTCGAGCAACGCATCCAGAGGGAGCAGGCAAACTTCTGGAAGTCCGCCAGAACCCCAGCGATCGCCTCGGTTCAGCGTCCCGAGGAGCCATGGGAGCTGCTCTGCTGGATCACTGGCGTGGACACCCGGAATAAAAACCGGTCAAGCCACACAGTCGAACCACGGGCAGCGACAGCACTTGGAGAACCAGGGGTCGGACGTTGCGAGAGTTCGCGGGCACTGGAAGTTCAGAGCTCAGCGTTTGCCCACCAGAGTTAGGAAAGCCTTTAAGACCCAGAAGCCAGGTGCTCGCCTGCGCCCCGCTATTAGGGCGCTAGAAAGGTATCTGGAGCTGGAAGAGTCAGAGGTCCGACCGGCCAAGTCCCTTGCACTTTGGAGAGCAGGGCAAAGGCGAATGAGAAAGAACCCGTTTGGTCCTACAGCAAATAAGTCCCAGTTGAATCGAGAAGAGTTAGAGAAGTGTCTAAGGCACTTGGTCAAGGCGCGTGACTACAACCGCCAACGCCGAGCCATTTTGGATCGGGAGTCTGGACGGTTCGTTCGCGTAGCCAAGCCCGGCCCCGTCGAGGGAGAGGAACTCTCACCACCAGAGAGAACCTCGAGGCCCAGTCGGCCGCGGCTGACCAGAATCAGGGCCCGCCAGGCCTTGGGTCCGAAACGTAGGCCATGGCTTTCTCCGGTAGACAAGGCGCTTCGAGCCTCTCGATTGCAACGCAGATACGAGCTAGAGGATAGGGAACTGGCTTCTACCACGATAGAACGTCAGGCGGACTTCCATGCCTTCGTGTAGGAGGAGTTGGATAGGGAAAATAGGGAACTTCAGCAGGACAATGAGCTGATGCACCGGGACGAGCAGGTCAGAAGAAAGCGCATAGCGGCTAAACAGGCTGCAGCGTCAGTTCAGGTCGCGGTTCCCCCCCCCAGACTTTCCGGAGCGAAGTGCAGTTCAGAAGGCAGTCGCCATCGGCCTGCTGGCTGACGCATGCACTTACTTTCTCCCGGACTCTGACTCCGACGCGGAAGGGGAAACGTCGGTCACCCGCCTGGACTGCATAATGCAGGACGGCGATATCAGTCCGAGCTGGTGCGAGTCCCTGGCAGCGGTATCCTCGATGGGAACGCGCCCGAGGAGTTTTGACAGGCACAGTCGCACGCCGACGTTGCTGTTGTTTTGGGCCTGGAGCATGGGCGTCAGGGTCAAAATGTTGGTGGATTCGGGAGCATCCACCAACATCATTGCGGAGAGTACATTGCAGAAGCTCACCGGCATCAAGCCGGTGCGCCACGAGCAAGCCATGCGGGTTCGAGTGGCTGACGGCACCACGTATGATGCCAATTCCTGCATTAGACCCAAGCTCCTTGCTGAGACGTCAAAAGGAGCGTATGACTAGCAGGTTGAGCTTTGGGTGATGCCCCTTGACCTCAAAGTGGATGTCATCTTGGGAGGTCCTTGGCTGGCGAACCTTTCCCCGGTTACACTGGATTATAAGAATTGGGGTTCGGTCCGGTTCACCAAGGGTAGGGAAGAGCTCGTCATCACCGGCTGTTCGCCGGGATCCCCGGACCCTGGTCGCCCCAAGGACACAGCAATGGCGCTGGTACAGGGAGTCATTTTGAGTCAACGTCGAGCTCGTCGGGACCTGCGGGCCCTCCGAAACAAAGAGGAGCAAGCTTTCGTTGTCTACCTCGGCCCCGATGGGTCTTTGGCGCTTTGGCTTGCAACAAGGGGGGGGGAGATTCCGACGAGGATTCCCCCAACGATGTTGTAGCAGGCCTAGCGTCAGAACCCTCCTCCGGGTTCGAGGATAGTGAAGTCAGCGTGCGCCCCAGCGCAACGGTGCCGGACGGAGCAGAGGAGTCTGAGGGGCCGGGAGGGTTGGTTTCGGACAGCTCCGAGTCCGGCTACAGTGACGTGGAAGGGGCGTGTCATTTGCGGAAAGTAGGGGCGGTGGTCGAGGATATTAGGCCAAAGGGATTTGCGAGTACGGTTGACGAGGCCGGGGATCATCCTGACCCTCTCAGCGTTTTCGCTAGCAAGCAGGAGGCGAACGGAGCATTTGCGTTGCTTCCGCCAGCGGTGCGTATACAGGCGATAGAGGATCACGCAGCCGGGAAGCCACCCACCTGGCACGCTCAGGCGGCCGCGGCGCTCCAGCAGGGCCGAGGTCTGGTCGCGGAGCGTCGACCCCGGGCACGGCGTAAGCAAGTGCGTTGGCGTGACCAGGTCGCAGCAGTTGGCCAGTCTGGTGCTGAAGGGGGTCCCTCCACCGGGCAGCCGCCAGGGCCAGAGGTCCCCACTCACCGTTCCGAGCCCTCAGGAGCAGAAGTCGAGAGCCCCAGCACCGGTCGTTCCGCCAGTCACTACCCCGCCGCCTGCTCCACGGACCACAGATCAGGCCCCCCCCCGGAACCTCCGGAGGACGAGATAGACGAGGCAGTGTCGCTAGAAATCTGGCAGCGGCTTAGGGACCTGGAAAAGGAATTTGCGGATGTCATTTGCACAGAGCCGGACTCGGTCCAGTCAAGAGAGTACAAGGCCAGCATCCGGCTCCGGCCAGATTGGAACGGGAACCCCTTGCATCGGCGAGGATACAAGTTGTCGCAGGAGGAGTTGCGGCAACTCCGGCAACAGCTAGACGAACTCTTAGCCAAAGGGTACATACGACCCTCAGCCTCCCCGTGGGGCTGCCCAGTGTTGATGGTCCCCAAGCCAAGTAACCCCAAGGAGCTGCGTCTAGTCATTGACTACCGACAGATCAATGAGATCACGATCAAAGATATAAAGTACCCTCTCCCGGATGTGCAGGGTCTCTTAGATGACCTACAAGGGGCTACCGTCTTCTCTACGATGGATGCCCTTTGGGGATTTTGGCAGATCCCTATGGGAGCGGATGACGTGGAGAAGACTGCAATGACTACGCACTTTGGAGCGTACGAGTGGTTGGTCATGCCTATGGGATTGTCAAACTCCCCAAGCACCTGGCAAAGGATGATGACCCAGTATCTCGGGCACCTACCCTTTTGCAGGGTTTTTGTAGATGACATCATGATTTTCTCAGCTGAGGTTCCGGGTAAGAGCGCCCATGAGGTACACCTCGACCACCTCCGCCAAGTCTGAGAAGCGTGTCGAAAGAATTCCGTCTATCTTAAAAAGTCAAAAGTCAAACTGTGTAAACGAGCAGTCCGGTTCCTAGGGCACGTGGTGGATCGGGATGGATGTCGGCCACAGCAGGATAAGGTCGCATCGGTGCGCGATTGGCCAGACCTAGCTAGAGACTGTCACCCATGTGCGACAGTTTCTGGGCGTGTGTGGCTTCTACCGAAGGTACACCCAGAACTTCGCAGACCTCGCGTACCCGCTGACCCGCCTCACCAAATCCGGCGTGGAATGGACCTGGGACGAGAATGAAAAAGCAGCATTTAAACAGCTGAAAACTGCTTTGATTTCTTCCCCAGCCTTGGCCCTACCCGATCAAAAGGGCGCCGCAGACGGCTCCAGACCCTTCTTCGTGCAGACGGATGCCAGTGGAGTAGCACTAGGGGGTGTACTCATGCAGGATCAGGGACGAGGCTTGCAGCCCTTAGCCTTCGAAAGCCGGCAGTTCTCCAGCGCAGAGCAAAACTATCACGCTGGGGAACGAGAGCTTTGTGCCATCCACCATTGTACCACTGTCACCTGGAGACACTATCTGATTTTTACATCATTTAAGCTCATGGGGGACCATGAACCCCTCCAGTGGCTCTTCGCCCCAGCTAGGGAGCTCAGTCGACGTCACTGACGTCTTGAAGCTCGCTGGTACGAGGACTTGGTAGAGGTAGGAGTCCATCAGATGGAGCACGTGCCAGGACGCTGCTTGGTAGTACCGGATGCGCAGTCCCGGCGACCAGACTATCAGGAAATGTCAGCTAGGGAAGGCTTGAAGGAAAAAGGGGTAGTGGATCGCGCCACGGATGGACCCAGGGACTCCGAGCCGAAAGGCAAGGGATCCGAAGAGGACGAGGATCCTACCTCTGTCCTAGGTGCCACCTTTGAGTATAGCGATTCCGAGGACGAATCCTTCCCTCCCACCAGTCCGTCACCGGTCATTGGGGAGCTCACCCATCTGAACGGGCTCACTTGGGTAGAGACGCCGGCCCTCTGGCTGGACGCAGCTGACACCCTAGCAGTAGGCGAGAAGTCCTTAAGGGACGCCGAATCGCTAGCAGTCATTACCAGGGCAAACCGAGCTAGGGAACAGGCCGCAGCAGAAGTCCAGAGTCATCTGGAGGCAGCTAAAGAAGCACCTGAAGCTGCCGAGTCCCCACATCCTGAAACCCAGAGTCATCCGAAGGCAGCCAGAGAGGCACCTGAGCCCGTTAAGTCCCCAGAAAACACTTCGGCAGGTAGCTCCCACTACGACCAGGTCGTGGATCGCCAGGACTGGAAGCTGATCAGGGAGCGCTTTGAGGAGATAGCGGCCCAGTACGGGATGTTTGACGTTGACGCGTGTTGCGACTCCATGGGCGTTAACCGGCAGGTTGACACCTATTGGACCGACTGCCTGAAGGAAAAGTGGCGCGGGAAACACGTTTGGTGTTATTCCCCTTACACGAAGGATTCTGACTTGATAGAAAGAATTCTTCGGCATTTCCTTGCTGAGTGGCGCGCCGATCCGGAAAACACCTCGGCAATGTTCCTTCTGCCAGACTATGACGCTCCCTGGAGGCGGTTGATTCACCCCAAATATGGGCTTTATCCGGTCAAAGTCTTTGATATGAAGGACGAGAAAGTTCGTCCCAACCACCTCTTCGAGTCTCCCGATGGAGGTCGGCCCCCGCTGCGCTGGCCGGTCCTTCTGGTTTGGGCCCCCGCAGCCAGTAGGGCGAAGCCCCGAGCGCCACCTGCGCGAAAGGACAGTGAGACGGAACCCGACGAGCGTTTAGTCACTACAGGGGTTGCAGTAAAGGTCAGAGCAGCGTCGGGGCCACTGAAGGCTGATGAGTTCGTCCGCGCCTTGCAAGCGGAATACGACTATACGAGCGCAGCCCGTACCTCAGGTCGTTGAGAGAAGGCCCCGCATCAGAGGACAGACACATTTCGCATGGTAGACGACATGATTTGGCGAGTAGCAGAAGGGCGATATCAGCTGGTGCTAGCTCAGGATTCCCCCCTCAGAGAGTTGGTGATGCGCGAGGCGCACGAGTCCCCGGCAGCAGGGCACAAAGGAAGGGATAAAACACTGGACAGGGTATCCCGTCGTTTTTGGTGGCCACGCATGAGCAAGGATGTCACCGACTGGTGCAAATCCTGCGTTGTGTGCCAGCAAACCCGGCCGCGCAACAGTTATCCTGACGGTCAGCTTAACCCCCTGCAAGTCCCAGCGTAAGACTGTGGCAAGTGGTTAGTATCGACTTCGTTACTGGGCTGCCCCGCACAGAGCGAGGGTACGACGCGTTTGCTACCTTCACGGACAAGTTGCCCAAGATGGTGCACGTAGTCCCCATGCTTTACGCTGACAGCTCGGCTGCTCAGATCGCGCGCATGTATTTCGACCAAGTGTGGCGTTTGCACGGCGCTCCCATGAAGATCGTCTGTGATCGGGACTCCCGTTTCAGAGATGAAATGCATCTCGAGCTGCACCGGTTGATGGATGGGAGTCCAGATTGCCTCTACCACGCCGTACCACCCACAAGGTGATGGGCAGGCAGAGCACACAAACCACACGGTCGAACGTATGTTACGCGCGTATGTCGACGCCAACCAACACGATTGGGATTTGTGGTGTACCCCGGTCGAGTGCGCCATCAATAACTCTCGTTCCGCCGTCACGGGCTTCACCCCTTTGGAACTGACGTACGGTCACGCTCCGGCCTCTCAGCTAGACTTCTTCGTGGAAGCAGCACTTGCATCACGGAGAGGCCGAGCTAAGGGGGGAGGGGCGTAGCAGTAAAAAAAGGGCACAGCCCACGAGACAGCCCGCCAATTTGTTCGCCAGTTGCAGCTCGCTAGGGAGAAGCTGCTCTTGGCTCAGCAGCAGCAGATCGCCCAGTACGACGCGCGTCACAAGGCCAGGAGTTATGCAGTAGGCGATGAGGTGTGGGTAGACGCCACGTACCTTACCCAGCCGGGCGACCGCGGGTTGCACAAGAAACTGCTTAAGAAGCGCCTCGGACCCCTTCGGGTGCTGGAAGTCTTTCACAGCGACCGGCAGATGGCCCTCCCCGCAAGCGATAGGGGCGCGCCGTCGGCCTATAGGTTGCAGACGCCTAAGCAGTGGAAAGTGCACGATGTGTTCACCGTGGACCGGCTTTCGCCGGTGGAGTCGAGTAGCCGCTTTGTCGAGAGAGCTAAGGAGATCCCCCCTCCTCCGTTGGACGTCAGTGGGCGCAAGGAAACCCACGTCGAGAGGGTGGAGCGTTCGCGTACGCGCCAGCGTCAGGGCAGGAGATGGACGGAGTACCTAGTCACAGTGTCGCAATCGGGTTCGGTTCCAAACCGAAACCGGTACCGGTTCCAAGATTTTCATTCGCTCCTGAACCTGTCGGGACATCAGGACTGTTGGATCCGAACGGACCCAGTCCCGACGAGATCCTGTTTGCAATGGATCCGATCGGTGCCGAACTTGTCGGGACTTTTGTGCGATTGGAACCGGACTCATCGAGGCCATGTTTCCATTGGATCCGATCGGAACCGGACCCATCGAGACCACCTTTTGAATGAGTCCGATCGAACTGAAACTCGTCGGGTCAAACCTGACACTAGGCGAAGTACAGTTGGAGTACGTAGAATGGGACTTGCCAAGATGCCAGAGTGAACGTAGAAACAGTGCATGGCTCTCCAGCTAGTATAGAGTCCCCACGTCTCCACGTCTCGTGCGTCAGATAATAAAATATGAAGTCTGGACGGTTCGATTAAAAAACAAGCGGGCTGGGAGTTCTTGGACAGTGCTTTCTGGACAGTGCTTTCTGGACAGTGCTTTCTGGACAATGCTGTACGTGGCTAAGCGAATTGCTCTCCCGCTCTGCACGCATATCATGATATTATTTTGAAATCAAGCTACGTGTTTTACTCTAAGGTATTTGCTCCCTTGTCAGCTTCCCCACGTACGTGATATATAGGGAGCGAGATGTGTGTGCGGGTAATATCGATCACTCAAACATGAATAGAGTCACGTTTGAGGAACACTTTGTGAAGTTTTATCCTGGAAAAGAGCAAGTTGACCTGAGCGTGCAAATTCATTCAGATTCCAGGGTCATGGTTTAACAACATGTCTGCGGCTGAACGTCGTAAATCATTTTCTGCAGTGGCCGTGGAATATCAGGCCCTTAGAGTATTTCCTGCATGCAATCCCCGCAGTAATAAATTCCCTGCCATTCCCTGCCAGGTGCACGACGATGTCTCTGACGATGAGAATCACGAGGGATACTGGATCAAGCTCGAAACTTGGAATAGATACCGACACGAAACGTTCAAGGATAACAGAGGTGCCGAAGCCATTTACATCAAGGCCAATGCGCCAAATTCAGCGGCCGACTCCAGTGTTGCCACCGGGGGCCACTACATTAGTGGTAAATATTTAAAGTATCTGAACAATCATGCTGTGGAGACTCATTTGATCACTTTGTATCTAAATTACCCGTTTAAAACCGAGCTTGAAGAGTCCCAATTTTCGTTGTACCCGAACCTGGTGGGTGAAAATTATTGTCAACCCGTTATAACTTGGAACCGATGGGATAATTTAGAAATGAACCCGAACTCGTTGGTTACATTATCAGATGAACCCGATGGGAACCGAACTCGTTAGGTATTCATATCGGTCGACCCGAGCAATATGAACTTGTTAAGTCCCTAGTACCCCATGGACCCATCAGGTTCGGTTTGGAACCGATTGCGACACTGCCTAGTCAAGTGGACAGGGATGCCCCGCAGTGAGAACGAGTGGAAGACTCGAGAGGATTTGGAGTGGGACGGAGCCGGCAGGCCCGGCGTTCCCAACCGGGCGTTGTTGGAGTTTGAGAGGATCGAGGCTAAGAGAGTGGAGCGAGAGAAGCTTAGGGTCCGTAAGAGGCGCGACGAATCCGCAGGAACAATGTGGACCACACTCAGAGGAGCTCAAAGTAGACGGCGCAATGCCATGGGTGCCAGAGGAGAGGCTTGATGATGAAGTAGGAACTTTCGCGAGAGTATTCGTTCAGAACACCCTGCCGCCAGTCAACGGAGCTGCAGCACTTGAGGAGGAACCAGTCGGTCAGTCTAAAATTCTCGTATTGTTCAGTGGGACCGGGTCGGTCGAGAGGCAGTTTACTAAGCAGTTTCCAAACAGCGAAGTAGTTGCCGTGGACATTCAGCCCAAGTGGGGCCCCACACATTGCGAGGATATCATGCGATGGGACTACCGACAGTTCAGACCAGGACACTTCGACGTAGTCTGGGCTAGCCCACCTTGTACAGAGTACAGCCAGGCGAAGACAGTAGGCATCCGAGATTTGCGCGCTGCGGACAGGCGAGTTCGTAGGACACTGGAGATCATCCGGTACTTGAGGCCCGAAGCATACTTCATTGAGAACCCGAAGGGAAGAGAGCCCCACGGTCTGCACTCGCGTCGATGCATGAGCAATCTACCAGCTCCGCACCTCGTCACATACTGTAAATACGGGACCGCATACAGAAAGCCCACGCATATCTGGACCAACGTTCCGTTGCACACACCCCTGCGAGTGTGCGATGCCGACACGCCTTGCGAGTTTTCCCGGCAACACGGTAGGCACGAGAAGGTCGCGCAAGGAGGGCGCGCAATGAGAGCTGGAGGTGTGTTCGCAAAAGGCATGGGAGCTCGAGAGAATTTGTATGGGATCCCTTCGGCACTGTTAAAACAGTTTTCCCACAACCTGACCTTACATGAAGAGGTGCATGAGTTCCTGTCTGAACTGCTTGTCAGGGAAGATCCAAGCGAGATGAGCGGTTTGGTCCAGTCAGCTGTTGTAGAGAGCGACCTGCCCGAGTTTGAACCGGAACCGATAGCGTTAGCGGGAGTACGAGCCGAAGTGACGATCATACCCGAGGGCGGATGGGAGTCTGACGCGAGTGGTCTTAGCGATTGAGAGCGTCGGAGAGTTTCGAGAAGAGCAGTGGCTCCAGCCTCGGCGAGACCAGGCAGCAGGTGAGAACCTGGGTAATCCATCCAACAGAGCAGTGGCTCTAGCCTCGGCACAGCCAGGCAACAGGTGGAAATCTGTATAATCCATTTGACTCCAGCCTCGGTATGACCAGGCGGCAGGTGAGAACCTGGATAATCCATCCAACCGAGCAGTGGCTCTAGCCTCGGTACAGCCAGGCAACAGGTGGAAATTTGTATAATCCATTTCATGAGAGCATTGGCTCTGGACCTGGCACGACCGGGCGGCAGTTGGAGATCTGGATAAAAGCTCTGCGCATTCCGAGGAGGCGGTAGGGGTTTAAAACCTTTCCTCCGGGCCGGCATCCCGAGAACTGTCGGGTAATTGGCAAACCTATTGTCATCACCTGTAAGTGTACCGTGTTGGAAGGTTTGAAACCTTGAGCGCGGTAATGGATGTGAGATCTCGAGCCTTGGGGAAGCCTGGTAGTGCAGATGGCAGACCGGTGAGAGGCCGACCCTTGTGCTTAAAGAGGTTGATCTCCTTACTGCGGTGTGTGTCATGGGAAGTGTAATGTCATCCCAGACAACAGGCGGCTGAGACCTGTATAATCATCCTGAGCAACAGTAGAAGATCTGTATAAAAACTTTACCGGTCCGACGTGGTCAGCGTGGACGTGACCTTCCCTAAGGGGGGGGGGAGTTGTGCTAGGAGGCAAGCACAAGAGCAAGAAAAACGGCTAAGTACAAAAAGCAACTACAACTATAAGAGTACTCAGTATGGAGTACAGTAGGACCGATCGGAATGATGTTGATGTGAGGTGCCTAGTCTGTTGTACGGAGTACTCAGTACAGTTGAGTTATGAAGAGAGTTCATGAATGTATAAGAGCTCTAAGTGTAACCAGTTTCGGAGATGAGAACTGAACTGAGATAAGAGTAACACAAAAAGTACGAAACCGTAACCGCTGTATATTTGTATTGAAAGCATACATTGAAAGCATAACTTGAAGTGAATATAGAAAGCATATTCCGGATAGTTGACCGCCGTAGTATCGAAATCATACCTCGTGCGGTCGTTTAATAGTTAGAAATAGATAACCCCGAAAGTGTAAAGAAGAGAAGAAGCAGGAGTGTAGCCTCCTACAATATGGTACCAGTTATAGGAAGGCTACCAGTATCTGGACTTCAACGCCACCTCCTTCACATTTGTTACACTGTACCGCCGAGACTGCGTGGATCCACCACACGCGTTCTGGGAGTTCATCCCGATACTGCTGAGTTGGGCCCTCATCCTGGACAACATGGAACTGGAATCTCTACTGTTGTTTATCCACTACCAGCAGCTCTACTCCATCACCTTTGTTGTCATCTTTTTTCTAAGCATACCACGCATATTACGTATACCACGCATACTGATACTTTGGCTTGGCAATGTTCTTCCGAGCGCAAGAACAAACAGACTCGCGGCAGCTCTAATTGCTAAGAGGGGAGGAGTTGTGGCAGGAGACCAAGCGAGAAACTCAACTATGTCCCGCTTGCAAGTTCCGATCACTTCCAATGGAGCAGCGATGTGGAGTTGCGAGCCTCCGTTCACTCCATAATCTCTAACAGCAATGCTAGGCGGTCCAGTTGCAAGGGTCTTGCCAATGCATCATTGTCACGCCCGATGGAAGACTTGTTCGCTGGGAGCGTAAGAGAGGTTCCGGATGGTTCCTCGATGACGCCACGAAGGGGAAGGAGCTTGTCGCGCCCTTCGACTTCTCTGATTCCGATACTGCCTGTTATGGACTCCCCTTTTATGGACGCAAGTATGGTGTCTTGCCCCCCGTGGACAAAGGAGGGCAGCAGGTCACAGTGAAAGTGATGACTCTCATGGTCGCGACAATCGTGGAGATCGCGCAAAGACTGCTGCTGGAATGACTTCTTCCAGGGAGCTCACCGATCTCAGTAATGATGAGACCGATGATGCTGACGATGATGATGAAGATCCCTTTGATATCAAGTCTGCGATCTCAGCCACTCAAGGAAACCCTGAGGAGACGAAGAAGAAAGGCCCGCACATTGCACTTTACGGACAATCAGTGGTATGGGTGCCTATTCGTTCGCATAAATCTCCGCTCATAAGATCCTGTGAGATCGAGATGCCCGTACAGCAGACATCTGGATTGCGTGGCTAGCTCTTCAACACCCACCTCGAGCAATCATGGTGATTTATCTGGAATGGTCAATAAGAGAAACATCCAGGACTGCTATGATGCAGCTGATGAAGCTGATGATGAGGATGAGGATGTAGCGCCTCGTAGGAAAAGGGCAGCAAAATAATGAGTACTGTCTGATTGGCCATCAAGGGGCAAAGTAGATCGATTTACAGTCTTGCAAAACATGTATGAATCTAGCCTGCATGCAATTGATGGCAATGATGAGGTGTCAGCCTGTGATTTATGAAATAACGGTTTTGCTAAGATGCTATCTAGAGCTGCATAGCTTGTTCACTCAAGTATTTAGCCCTGAGAATTCAGGAGGACATCGTTCAACTTTGATAAACAATTGTAAGGATATGTTGTCCTAAACAATCAGTCAAATCATTGGTAAATCTTTCCTGTCATACAGATATCGCATTAAGTTAGCCTTGTACTTCGAGCTTAGCTTATATTGCCCCGGTTCACATATGCTACTATCCACATAGTGCCCCACAACAGTAATGTACTTCACGCCTCACAGGAGGGGCCTACGGAAGTTCGCCTACTTCGAGTGTCAGGATGCACTTTTGAAATAGTTTTCACACCCGTGTTGTTAATCTTCGAGTGTTAGGATGCGGTTCTTATATAAAATTTCATACCCGTTTTGTTAAGTTTGTATGCGAGGTCGTGCAATCGATTGCATCAATGTGCTGTTTAATTTCTCTGCTGTCCTTTGTAGTTTAAACCTCGCTTTTGGGAGGCACACATAAAAGATTTCCGTATCAGTTTTTGTTAAGGTTTGGCAGCTACACGTCTGGAAGTGCATCGCAACAAAATGTACCGGAATACCTATTAGAAGGATTGTATGCACTCCTCCGTCAAGTTAAACACCGATGTGGGAAATCCAAATACACAATTGCTTGTGATGGTTACAATATCATCGTCAATTTTAGTCAATATTATCAATATCAAAATGCACAAAACCACTATGTTAGGAGGTGCGATGTGCATACACTAAACGCATGTGACTATTTCGCATCTAAAGCCAACCGTAGGTTTGGCACTCTCTCCTTATATTGCACAGTATTGCCATATTCCTTGTGCGCTGATAAACTCTGCAAAGGAACACTACAAAGAGTTAATATTGTAGAACTGCAAGTGTAAACAAAGATGCAACTCTGCGAAGAGCACACACATAGGGTGCTAAAAACATCGGTTATTGCACTCCAAGTGACTTTGTACAAGGAGGTATGATACAGGCTCACAAATATGCTTCTCTGCCAATAAGTGGCCTGATAATAGGGCCTACTTCAAGGAGTGAGGAATACATAACATTTGACCTTTTACAGCAGTTCAGGGGGGCAGGTTCATACTTCCTCAAGTTCCTGTGCTCGGTCCAGATGCGATTTCATAGCGTTGTATTTCACTGTTTTTGTCTCGGCTCGAAGCACTCGTTTGTGTTCTTCCTTTTGCCTTTGAATTTTCTGCGCCTTCATCTGTGTCTCATGTAGCTCTCTATCAGCAGCCTGCACAAGAGCAACGCAACTTCAACACACGGCACTGACACAGTTGTTTCCGAGCGACCGTCTTGGGTGCGCGCAGACCATTGCACAGTATATTAGGATGAATCTTCGAGCTATTCGGACTGCCCAACAGCAACTCGCTGTTTCAAGAGGAGACGACGCTTTCAGGCTCGAAAGAGTAGAAAGTGAGCTGAAGGAGATGGCACACACTGCCTGGCTCGAGGTTATCTAGGAGCGGTGATCTCAACGGAAGCAGCCGTCGTAGTCACATGAAAGCTCGCCTTGCACCGCACTTCTGAGAAGATCATTGAAGATCCAAGACTAGGTCTATCAGAGGTTGGAGCTCGCAGGGAAACCGATGCTTGCAGTTTGTGTGGTCAGGGAAGGAAGAAATGAACTCGACATGCAATATTGGCACTCTGTACGGAAACTGACGAGAAATAGTGTGTCTGTACCCTTATTAGTTGGAGGCCCGAATCGGCGTCTTCTTTCTTCATCTGTCTGGAACATAAGTTGGTTAACGTCGACTTATGATGGCATTCGTGCCCAGGCTCGTTGAGCTTCGTGTTCGGGTTGTGAATCTTGCGATATGGGGTTATATGGTGGTGATGCGCTTTCTGAATTGGTTTGGTCCGACCCGATACCGGTCGGCCATACATATATGCGAGCTCGCCCTCCCTGAGCTCCGCCGACTGCTCTCTCCTGCTAGGGAGGCACACTGGAAGAGATGCATGTGTGGCAAGTGCAAGCGAGTCCTCCAACACCCTTGGCTCTGCAATTTCCTCGGTGACGTCTTCTTCGATACCTTACCGTTTCCACCCGCCGTCCCGAGGCCTCAATTGAAGCTTCGAACAACGGGTGCAAAAAACAAGGTAAAATCAGAAACACTGGTAGGCAGGCATGGGGGTGTAGTTTTCCGGTGGCTCGCACCTTGGATCACAGCTTGTGCCAGCAGTTTCCGGGTCTGGCGGTTGTTCGGGGATTCGACGAGACTTTGCTGGAGTAACGGTAGGTTTTTCAACACGTGCGGGTTTTCGGGAAAGAACGTGAGGTCGATGGAGTCTGGGAGAACTGCCAAAGCCTTGCTGTTGACAGACAGCTTCGGGCAAGGACCAACCTTCGGCTCCTGAAAAAAGGCAAGTCGGAGAGCTCGTGAGACGGTACAGCCGACCTGGAACTTCTTGCAGCTTTCACCTGGTCGGACGACGAAAAAAAAAGAATACTACAGGACGAACAGGGAAAACGAGTGTATCGCCCGCACGCATAGGCGCTGCATAGAACATGCAGAGGCGTTCACCTTTAGTCTTGTCAGCTGCTTTGCTGGGCTCGGAAGATGCAAATTACTGAGAACATCATCGAGACCTATGCCAGCACCGAGTGTACAGAGCTCAGCTAGAAAGAAACTCTGAAGGCCTTGGAACATTCTTTCAACAACATTGAACCTTTTTTTCAGCCTTTTTGTGAAAGACCTCAGAGAAGCGAAGTTCGCAATGGCTGTGCAAGTTGTTCGCGTGAAACAAAGAGCTTCCAAGTTCTACGCTCAAAATTGCTTCGAATATCGGGATTGTATAATGGTTTTCCCCGTTAACTGAAAAGTATGCTCGATGGCAACGCAGGACGCGAGATACGCAGTGTCCGCAGTTCGAGGACGAGCTAGCTATACGTCTACGACCGATGGAAGCTCGAGCCTGTATCTGAGCTGCTGACTTACAGTTCATAAGTTGAACATCCCACGCACGTACAGCTGTGCATGCTTGAGACCGAGAGTGCAGCGTGTTGAAACACAAGTCCCAGCATGCAGCGAACATGAGACACTGAGGCACTACCTTGCGAGGCTGCATCTGCTTTCTTGTTTTCAACCCGCAAGCTTGATGCCAACAGGTTCACCTTCGGGTGAACGGGTTCATCGTCCGCCTTCGCTCCCATGTAAAGAGACCTTGCTGCGAAGGGCTGCACTGGCCACTTATATTTATCAGCCTCACGCAGGCTCATCTCGACGTCCAAAGACGTCAGGAAACGGTTTCCAACTTTCCAGCTGCCGCAACCCATACGATGATCACCTGTTTCTCACAATCCTTGGGTCAGAAATGCTCAAGATGACACTGCCATCCGTTAAAATAGACAATCAAGAGGCCGACAAGAGATGGTCAAGATGCAACCAAGAGAACCTTGAGCCTTAGCGAAAATAGCTTCGAAAGACTCATACTGCATTTTCACTCTCCATGTTCAATGTTGACTCGCTTACTTGTACGGCGCGGGTACTATCTGGGAGGTGCTTCCCCACGGCAAACAGCGTCCTTTTGATGATATTCGCGCGACCTCATTCTCGCGCGTTCTTGCACTTTCGTCAACTAGTGTCACGAGACCAACGTGAAAAGATGCACAAAGCGGAAGTGTCAAAGTTTTACGATGCAACGAGTTCTTAAATACTGCTCTCACATCGTTCCAAAATCAAGACGTGAACACCAACGCCTACCTATTCGCGTATCTTGTATATGTACACACGCCTGTCAATAACGTCTTACACGCGTGTTATGCGTTAGATCTCTGAAACGTATTGCGTCTTGCAAGTTTTGGCAACCTACCATTGATTCTGGCAACAGGATTGTGGGCCTTCGGCCGAAGTCTATGGAACCGTTCTGGTTCAAAACTCTTCGCCATGGAAGCGATCCTTCTGGGTATAAGATTTCAAATTTGGTTGTCCTATTCTATTTGCATATACACACTGGTGGCATGGATATGTATGTATTTGTATATATGTATATGTATGGTTGTGTAAAGCCAGGGAATTTGGTAAATTAAGTTACAGCAAAAATAGGCTCAGGAAGGCACAAAACAAGCGAATACGAATCGTATGCATTCACATCTTGCCCTTTCGTTTGTGAGCTCCACAGCGCACCTCTGGTGAGCTCTACAGTATGGCATAGTCTATCGTCTATCCAATCCTATTGCGCAAGTCTATACTGTAGTCTTAGCGCCCCGCGTACCTTACCCCAGGTTTCACCGAGGAAACCTCCTCTGTACTGTACTCTATAGTTTGGCTATCATTGGCTATCATTGACTAACTTTGGCTATCTGATTTGAAATTATGACAGCCCTGTCATCGGGGGGTCTGTGGGGGTGTCTAGGGGTCACAAAAATTAAATTTTGCCGATTTCATCGCCGGTGGGGGTCCCCTTCGTCGACCCCCCCAAATTTCAGTAGGTTTAGGGTTTAGGTTCTGGGTTTAGGGTTTAGGTTCGAGAAATTACGTGAGAATTACGTCAGAAATCGTAATTTAGTTCAAATGCGTATTTAATAAAATAGGCGGGTACCGGGTAGTAGGGTAATGGGCATTTGAAAAAACATTTTCTAAATCATGAAATTTATTCTACAAAAATACTTTTCTTCCTTTGATATACTTTTATAAACAACCCATTACTACGTACTCATTACCTTTTATATATAAAGTTAAGTAATTTTATGTTAATCTCTCACATTCCCTCACACTCCCTCATATTCTCTCATATTCTCTCATATTCTCTCATATTCTCTCATATCTTTAACGAGGTCAAAACATTTTGCATATTTTTCATTTTTATGATTTTTGTAATCTATTTCCCCCCCAATTTTTAACTAGGTTTTATGCCGCATTTTTGTCTAATTGAGCTTGAATTTTGTTAAGCGCCGCCTTTCTTTCATCTTCGGTATATTCTAAACTATTCAAATATTGAGTATAAGCCGTGTTTGGTTCGTGAGCTGCGACTTCCGATAATTTTACGATATCTACCTTGAATATTTTTGAATAAATGTTTTCGGTCATTTTTCGGAAGATTTGATTTCCGATTCCAAGAATTGAGGTCATTTTTTTGCCCAAAGCCGATGATGTAAATGGTCTTGGTGGTTTTGTGTTTGTCTCTAGAAGATGTTCTCGTGGATTGTTTTTATCCTTTATCGAATCATTGATATACTGTTGCACTAATGGATTTATAATGTAATCAATTTTGAAACTATTTCACGGGGAGCCCAATCTTGCCACCCCCACTGTAAGGGGGGGGCACAGTGGGTCTCCTGTCTGTCACCCCTCAGCCCGATGTGTCACCAATGTCCGTTGTCTCGTGTGTCACGGTGTGCTATAAAACACCTGACTCAGTATTTTATATCATCTTAGTATCCGAGTGCACGAGCGCCTGCCCCTGCAAGACAGTATCGCTCCTCAGCGCCTGACATATATATATCCTTATATATATATCTCTCACTTTCTATCAGGTTATCGGCCATCCACTTGTGGGTGCTCGTGTTTTACTTTTGATCCTTGGAAGGGTGCACCGAACTTCCTCGAATTTGCCGCACACCGCCGGCAGCTGTTCCGTCCTTACGGCAGCGACTCAAACCAGACTCCGGCCACCGTTGAGGATCGCGGCCGAGTCCAAAAATTTATCACCAAACCGAGTACAATTTGGGCTTCAGTTGAGCCCGGTTGTTTTTACCAATTAACAAAATTACCGACTACGTGCTTCCAACTCTGGACAGCAGCGCCCGTACCGTGGCGAAACTGGCTTACCGCACGTTATTTTTGACCTCACCGCCGTTTTCCTCGTCGAATTTCACCCCAATTTGGCTTTTACATCGCCCGATTTGGTTCATTTTGCGAGGAGTTACGTTTTCGACACGCACCCAAACGCGCCCTCGCCTTTCTGGACAGCAGCACCGCTCCTGCAGGACAACTGGCTTGCCGCACGACTTGTTTGACGTCACCGGCGTCTTCCTCGTCAAATTCTACCCCAAATTGACTCATCCGTCGTTGGATTTGGTTCATTTTTCAGAAAGTTATGTCTTCGCTTGGGAACCCTAACTTGGCGTGCGCGCAATTCTCCAGCCAGCGGTCAGCCACCATGTCCGCTGACCGCCAGAATGCGCGCATGCCCGCTGTTCATTCAGCGTTGGCATCATTTCGAGTCCATCGACGGCATCCTGCACCTGGCTATGGTCTGGTGGTGTCTGGTGGTGCTTATGCACCAGACACCAACATCGAGTCTATCGCCTTCGCCAATGACGACAACTCTGAGCACCACGAGTTGCGTCCGCAGCATCCTCCGCTCTCCGCTCCACCCTTCGTGCCCCTTGGCCACTGTGTGGTGGTGTGCGGTGGTGTTACGACACCAACCCCACCGATTCTCCCCTCTGCATGCGCGCTCGTTGGCGGCAGAGTGGGGGCTCGCCGCATTTTTCACCTTCCATCCCCCTGCCCCCTCTTCGTTGACGCATCCGCTCTGGTGGTGCCAGGCCGCTTTTGGCTCTGGCATCGCACCGGCGTTGGTTGAACGTTGTAGGGATGGGTATTGCCTCACTGGCGCTTGACGCATGCGATCGAGGGTGACGCCGCCGCCAGCAAGATTAAGATTCGCCATCGCAGTTCGGAAGGGACCCTTCTCCATGCTCACACAGCTTGTGATTGACTCTCGAGGGAGCCGAACTCTTTAGATTTAGTTAGCAAAAGACTTTTGGACAGTTTGGGATGGCACATGCCGGACTGCTCGGGCCAGTTTGGCTCCTAGACCCTGCACTGCTCCTGTCTCTTTGCCTGGTGACACCTCAACCCCACGGGGTGAGGTGGTGTCACGGGGAGCCCAATCTTGCCACCCCCACTGTAAGGGGGGGGCACAGTGGGTCTCCTGTCTGTCACCCCTCAGCCCGATGTGTCACCAGTGTCCGTTGTCTCGTGTGTCACGGTGTGCTATAAAACACCTGACTCAGTATTTTATATCATCTTAGTATCCGAGTGCACGAGCGCCTGCCCCTGCAAGACAGTATCGCTCCTCAGCGCCTGACATATATATATCCTTATATATATATCTCTCACTTTCTATCACTATTACCCGTTTTTAAATCGTGAATTCGCATATGTCCATTGTTAAAATTGTAGTAGTTTGCATTTTCATCGGTCATTTGATTATCACTTTTGACCAGTTTTACATTGTCATAATACTACATAAGAGGCGTGTCCCGGGGGCATCACCTCTATATTCACCAGTATCCTCTGTACTCCTCTTGATATTTCCCGGTATTTCCCAGAATTTGTGGACGCCTCTTATGTAGTGAGCACAGCTGGTCATCTCCGGCACGCACCACTGGTCACCTACTGTTATTCTGTGTTGGTCCTTACTGTGGAATTGTGTGTGTCATGCATCAGTCGACTTAGAAATAAAATCGTTTGCGTCTTTGCCCTTTTTATTGAAAATGTGACGAAAATGAAAAAGGTGGCTAATTAGGTCATATTATGGTTATATATAAGATAATGAGAATATGACCTAAAGTGCCACCTTTTCTGATTCACTGTTGTCATCTGATTTTTCACCGCGTTCGCACGCTGTTTTGTATCAGAATTGTGTGAAGTGTATTTTAGATTTTCTGAATTTCAAAAGGTGGCTAATTAGGTCATATTATGGTTATATATAAGATAATGAAAATATGACCTAAAGTGCCACCTTTTGATTTTGTTGTGATTCATATTTCCGGTGTGCTTGTTCACCGCGATTGGCACGCCGGGTTTAATCAGAATTGTGTGAAATGTATTTAAAATTTAAAAAGGTGGCTAATTAGGTCATATTATGGTTATATATAAGATAATGAGAATATGACCTAAAGTGCCACCTTTTGATTTTGTTGTGATTTATCTGGTGTTCCCCGAAAAATTAGTTAAAATTTTCTGAAAATGATAACGAAATTTTAACTAATTCATCTTTCAAAAAAGTGACGAAAATTAAACGATTTTGTTCTAATTCATATTTCCGGTCTTCACTGCGAATCTCCGATTAATTATGGGTAATGTGTTAAGTCTTGAAAAGGTGGCTAATTAGGTCATATTATGGATTTATATAAGATAATGAGAATATGACCTAATTAGCCACCTTTTGATTTCCCCGTGTCTTATTTTCCTGCACACCCTTTACATTTTTCGGCAGATTACTTAATTACCCTGCTTTTTTGACCAGGGAACGACTTCCCAAGTTTCCCAATTGATGTCGCCCTTATCGTATACGAAATTAAATGTTTTTGATTCCGCCCGTGTTTCCATACTCAAGGACCGTACACCTTCATGTTTACCAGGATGCCTAATAACCATATTGCTCATCTTGACTGGCGTGTCTAATTTGCGGTTGACGACCATGTCTTTCATAACATCGTGATTGATATGTTGCAGGTTATCTACGCTCAAGGAGAATCCCTTAATCTTTGTCATGGTGTAACCATCAGCAAACTTCAGACTGTATGACTTTGGTCCTGTCGCCAAGAACTCGACACACTTGCCATGGTCTCTTTCTAAATGTTGCAATTCACATTTCAAAAAACCCAACCATGGATGTCGATATGCATTGCCATGATATATGTGATAGTTCTCAGGGGTCTCGCGATATATGATTGAATCACAATCAAAGTAGAGAACATTAGAGAAGCCTGCTGCCTCTATCAACTGATACAGCTTTAATCTACCGTAACTGGTTATAAATGCAGCCAGAACCTCGTTGGTCGAAAATCTGGTGTCTGAAAATACTTCTGAATTTTCAGTGAAGTTCATCAAGACCATTTCGTTGTCCTCGCTCCCCACGAACTCATACTTACAATCATACCTTTTATTGCTAATGGTATTGTAGAACTCACCTGGATTTTGGATAACCTTGCTCTTAGATTTGTTCTGACGTTCTCCCAATTTACCGTAGAGTATATTCTGCATGTCTTTGGAGACCTGTCTCATTCCGGGATTGTGTTTGATATTTGCCTTGTCTAACTTGACGCTCTCGTGAAACATGAATTGCTCGATAAACTCGTCGATGTCTCCGTCGGGAGGTCCGGAGGCTTCTGTCTTTAGTTTCAGAAACTTGTCGATGTAACCAGCGAACAAGGCATTGGTGGTTTCCTTCCAATGTTTTATCTCGTATATTGCATTGATGGTGTATCCTTTTTCAATGGCCTTCTCCAGCTCTACTGTTGTCCACGTACCTACCATCTCGTACAATGGAAATATCAACTTGCCTGTTTTATTGTCCACGTGTGGCAGAATGCCAAATTTAAGATGAATTGGAGGAATGACTTTGCATTTTACCAAACCGAAGTAGCCATGAATGTCAAGTGTCTGGACGTCTCTTATGACCTCGGGATGGCCTTTGGGGAATACATTTGTTTTCATGACACTTGGGTACATGGAATTATAGTCGAGGTATCGTATGTGCTCGTTGTGGTTGACCTCGTAGTACAACTTACCCAGGTCTACTCTTCCTCCATGGTATACGTCCCTATCCACGATAGAAGAAGCCAACGTTTGTCGCTCTAAAAAGTCTTTACCAATCTCGGACAATTTCAGCTGACTCACTGTTTCATCCCATGCCGACTCCCATATATACTCAAGATTATATCCTGCTGCCTTGATATCATCCAGTCTCTTCATTGTTAGACGATTGACCTCACCAAACGTCATACCCGATTTACGTCCTTGTTGATACTGAATATCGTCTTTGTGGTATTTCTTCAGGTCTGCATGAAACCAGCTTCCGAGGAACTCATACACCGTGTTGGTGGTGTCGTCAAAAGCATCGACATATATCTGCAAATCTGCGAGTTTATAGTTTCGTTTGCCATCGTAGTCGCGTTTGAGCTTGGCTGACGTAGTGTGGACAATGTAATCCAACCACTGATTCTCTTTGATAGATGCATTCTGCGACTTGACCAATGATTGCAATATAGCCACTGAATCCTTTGGCATGCACTCACTTCTCCATATATTAATCGCCAGTTGTGCCAACGTCAGATAGCTAAACGGGTCAAATTTGTTGTCGGTTATCTTTAGAAAACATTCCCTGAAAGCGAACACTGCACGGCGTAGGATGGTCACATCGTCATGGCAATATCGTGCAATCTCTTTTGGATTTTCAAATATAAAACACTTGCTCCTTTTCTCATGCCACCATTTGTATAATGTTTGATAAGCTTCCGGTTGAAGTATCTCGGGATTGTAATACTTGATGTCAGGATATAAACCGATGTATGTCTCATTTTCCAACGTGTTGAAGAGATGTGGGTAATACCCTTTTGATATTTCGTTTTCAAAGCCAAACATCTCTGGTAGAGCATGCAATGGACGTGACATGAACATATATGAATCAATGAACCTGACGTTGGCAATCTTAACACACAATATATCAGCCCCTGTGTACAATATATCCTTGGGAGGTTTTCTTTGAACGTTAATAACATGCTCTACTATCAATCTAAAGTCGAACTTGGAACCGCAATGGGCAATGTATGTATAACCTGAATGCTTTTCTAAACATGCCCATTCAAGAAACTCGTCTATTGTCTTGTGAATAACACATACACCATTATGATATTGACTCTCGCAGTGGTTGACGACAAGCTTGCCGCTGTCGTTTCGAGTTTCAAAATCGAAACACACAATCGATTCAGGTGACAGTACGGACTTCGGTTTGACCTGTGTCATGTAGCATCTGTGTTCATATAGATTACAAACGACCTTACAGTTTGGGCATGCTTTGTATCCACACACGTGTTTCTCATTAGGATTATATTTGACATTGCACATCTTACATTTGTGAAGCTGATTGCACGTCACCAATTCTTTGTGCAAATTGTAACAATCCTCATTCATAAACTTCCGATTGCAAATATCACAATGATGCCAATGTTTATTTCCTTGTGTCATACGTGTTTCCTTGTTAGCAAATATGCATTTTTGAGATTTACACTGGGTGCACGATGGTCGATAAGTTTTTCCTCTGAAGCAGTCAATACGTGTAATGGGCTCGTAATGGTTGTCATGCAATAAAATATGGAAGCTGTCGCCATAGCTTGAAAACTCATTATGCTCGTTAAAATATGGCGGGTAAAACATTATTGGTTCACCGCCGAGTCGTTCAGTGATACCCCACACAAATATATTTCTATTGTAATGCTTCTCTAACACGGGAAAGTCTTCGACATTGATTCCGTCATTATTGTCTTTTTTCGCAAACAATTCCAAACGCAGTCGATTTGAAACTGCCGTTATGTTACCCTTGTGATTGCTGGCATCGCGTTTCAATTGTTTCCATTTGTTTTCATATTGATTCTTTTGAACGAGATTATCACTTAACATCTTATCTAATTTTCGCTTTCGATGTAACAGTTCTACAGATTTGATACCACAGTTGTTGCGGGATTCAATCTTAATGACACATTGCTTCAGTCGCAATTCTCCCGTGTTTTTGGGTGCAGCTAAGCATCGAGAGCCTTTACCTTCTGGCGGTTTAGAAGAGTAATATTCAACTTCAATATCTTTGGCAACCTCAACCGACTTTTTGCTGCTATCTCCACCCTTGGGCGACTGCAACATCTCTTCAAATTTCATCATCACATCTTGGCGATCTGAACCTTTGACCCATTTTGATGTAGTTCCATCTTCAAAGACCGCTCTCATTGAGACTTGCTCAGTTCCTTTTGATTTTTCAGGTAACCAATAGTTCAGAGAACTGCCATCGGCTGCTGCCCTTTGTAGAAACGTTGTGAATGGTACCTTCAACTTCTCAACATCGGTGTTGAACTTCTTGATATGTCTTTTGGAATCTCCGACGGTATACTTTTCGATTTCATCAAGTCTATACTGTTCCTTGGCTGGTTTCTTGCCCTGTTTTTTCCATTGGAGTCTGGTGACTTTCTCAACCTTCTCCTTGGATTTGCGGTACTTCTTCTTATAATCACGTATAGCTTTGGCTTTATCATCTCCCGTCAGTTGTCGACCTTGTAAGTCTTCCCAATCTGCAGCCGTGAGCTTATGGCGTGCCTCCAGGTTCTGTTTTCTGACTTTGGGGGGCATCTTCCTATAATATATATATTATATTTTTGTGGCATCACCACGACCGGTCTTTGTTTGATTCCTCGTTTGTTTTTTCATTCTTTCTCTTTTCTCAATAGTATCTATAGCTTTATGAAATGTTCTAACACCGGTGAACTCTTCGGTAGGTCGTTGAAATACTGGGTCACCTGTTATTGTACCAATGCTGCTTTTGTCCAACGGTGCCATCATAATAGGAGTTATCCTACGAGGTGCTTTGGAGGGTAGAGCAGGGTCTTTAATAGGCTGTTGGTAAACTGGTTGACCGCTGGGAGTTCCATGGTCTAAGGCTGTTCTACTTTTGTTGGTTGTCTTTTTAACAACTGGACGACCTCGTAAGCTTTTAAGTTTCTCTCCTTGTGTCATCTTACCAGGTCTCTTTTTTATTCCGTGTTCTTGTCTATGCTCGGCTCCACAAGATTTTAACTTTGCTATCCAAGTTTCTCTAGACATATAATATGTATATATATTAGCAATCAAAAAAGGTGGCTAATTAGGTCATATTATGGATATATATAAGATAATAAGAATATGACCTAAAATGCCACCTTTTGATTTCCCCGAAAAATCGTAAGTCAGATTCAGAAATTTTATTTCTTAGGATATCTTATATCTACTTATGCCGACTAAGGGAGAAAAAATTACCGATAGTGCAATATTGGAGCGTCTTGCGAGAATGAGGGAGAAGGCTCTCGAAACTCGTCGTGCCAAGGCCAAACAGAAACAAGATGTCAAGATGGCCGAGCAACTTAAGGAATCTCAAAAAGTTGCAGATGCCCAAGAGACCATTAAGAAAGCTACGACTAAGATTCCCGAACCCGAAAAGCAACCCGAAGAATCAATATCGGAACCGGAAGTCGAGCAGGTTGTTGTCAAGAAACCAAAAACCCTTAAGAAGAAACCCAAAAAGCAGGTTGTCATCGTTGAATCTGATAGCTCTGAATCAGAACCCGAACCAGAGGTCATTGTCAGGAAATCTACACGGCGAAAGCAAAGCCGAGTTGGATCGGAATCACCACCACCTCGAAAACGAGATGCTGAGATGGAACCGGGATATGACAAAGCTTACTCAAGTCTATTTCTATCGTTATAGTATATGCAGTTTCAAAGACTCAAAGATAAATCATATGATATTCAAGTGCCAAAGAGTTCAGCGTTTCCAATTGACACACCCGATGAGTTTATTCAATTGCACGGGGTCATATTAGCGTGTGCGAAACGTGGTACGGGAAAATCGTGTAGTCTTACACACCTACTTCGATTGATGAAACAAAACAATGCTTTAGACAGACTTATATTGGTGTCACCTACTTATCACAACAATATGCATTATTACAAAGACCTACCACTCGAACAAGATGATGTGTTGGAGCCTACCGTTGATGTTCCAAATCAGATTGAAGGCATCCTTGATACTGAAGCCCAAGAGTATGATGAATACCAAGAGAAGATGGAACGGTATAAGAAGCTTATGAAGATGTTGAACAATCATAATATCAGTGTGTATGAGATTCCCGGTGAATTACTCCTCGAGTTCGGAGACGAAAATGGAAATATTCTACCACCCCAGCACAAATATGGTGGTAAGCGGCCAGTGATTGCTGCCTTCTTTGATGACACCCAAGACACGGACATGATGAGACCGTCAAGCAAGCTGAGCAACATGGTTATTAAACATAGACATCTTGGGAAGCTTAAGGACGGTGCATTGGGAGTGACATTGCTATTTGCAACTCAAAACTACACGAGCAGTTCAGGAGGCTTGCTAAAATCAATTAGAGGAAATCTGACCCATCTTCTTTGTTTCCGCAATAAAAACCTATCAGAAATTCAGAAAATAGGGGAAGAGGTCGGGGGAGAAATTCCAATCGAGGAATTCAACTTAGTGTACAATCAAGCAATTCAGAAGCCACATGATTTCCTATTCATTGACCTGCATCGAAAACCAAGTCATCCATCAATGTTTAGAAGGAATTTCAATGAGTGGATTGTTCCAAGTCAGGTAGCTGGGTCTTCTATGCAAGTTTGATAAGTCTATTAATTAATTCACGTTTTGTACCGCTAACTTTCAGATTGTTATTTCTGCATTGGGTTTTCAACATTTTCAGTGAATCTGTTTTTAGGTCAGCGATATAATTTTTAACTTTTAAAGTGTGTAAATATTTTGTTCTATTTGAAGAATCTTCGTGTGCAATTATTTTGCATAATCATATGAATGACATATAAGTGCAGACGTGGAATCGAGTTATCAAGCGGCCTGCGATTTTTATGACCCCATTCTTTCATTTCATTCAATACATCCCTTAATTCCATATTATGCTTCATTGCATATATTTTTTCATGAATGTCAAAAGGTAAATCGTTAAAAGTTGTAGTCGCCATTAAATACCACACAATTCTTATCTTTAAGTGGTTTATAATTGGATTAAAAAAGGTGGCACATTAGGTCATATTATGGATATATATAAGATAATGAGAATATGACCTAAAGTGCCACCTTTTTTGATTCTTCATTATATGAGACTATTGGAATTGTTTAGTGGAACATGCTCAGTGAGCAACGTACTTAAGGAACTGCACAATGATTGCGAGATTGTCTCCCTTGATATTCACCCGAGGTTTAATCCTACTCACAACGTTGACATTCTGATATGGGATTATACATTATACCCGCCAAATCATTTCGATATCATATGGGCGTCTCCTCCTTGTACCGAGTATTCTAAAGCGAAACGAGTCGGGGTCAGAAACTTTGCATTGGCTGATGCAATAGTCAAGAGAACAATCGAAATTATTGAATACTACAGACCAAGTCATTGGTACATTGAAAATCCCTCAGACGGAGGGCTGTTAAAGCACCGAGATTTTATGAAACCGCTGGACATATACATGCATACATGTTGTTATTGTATGTATGGTTGTATGTATCGCAAGGCGACAAACATTTGGACTAATAGACACGGGTTGAAGCTCAGGATGTGCAAGAAATACACAACCCCATGTCCATCTATGATTTCATATGGTAGACACCTTATACAAGCACAACGGAGTCAAAGTTCTCATTCCAATGTAGGAACTTCGAAGACCCTTACTACACTACACTCAATTCCTAAAACTTTATTGGTAGAATTACTCTATTTCAAATGAATTTTCTTTGAAGATGGGGCTGGTGATTAAGAACTCTTGTAGAGCTGGAACAAAGTTCTCCCACTTCTTTGAATGAATATAATTGTAAGACTTCTTATTAGAACCGGGCAGCTTAATCGATTTTATTTTCCCTTTGTCATCTCGTTCAGGACCATAGCAGTCGGTTTCGAAAAATGCATCAAGAGCCTTGCTAATTGTATATGGCGTCATCGTGGTTCCATGAAAATCGATCTTATACAATTCTTTGAATATTTTAATGTCTACATCCCATGTCGGGTTGTTAGGCAACATCAATGTTTCTGTAGCACCATTTTGCTTAAATAGTGACCACATGATGTGGTTTGGGTCGTTTAAAAATTGTATAAATCTGTGAACAAAGTTTACAAGTTTTCGATTCCACAAATCTCGGACGTAATGATGAGGAATAGACTCTAAGAATAGATTTCTAAAATTATATTTGGCAATGCATAGTTTATCTTCCATGGTCGCTTGATTGCTCCAAACTTTTGGATTCAGATCTTCGTAAATCTCCGAAATTTCTTTATCTTCAATATTATTATACTCAAAGTAAGGAGCGGTCTCATTTTCATTCAATTTGGCCCACACCATTTCCCTACTATTTTGAGAGAGTTCGCTATGAACAAAGCCACATTTCCGGAGATACCAATGATATACTCGTTCGTCTCTTGCCCAATACTCACACTCTTGTTGGTTTGCCAATTTTTGATACAACTCACATTCAGGTGCATTATATGGAAGATGAAACCCTGTTAGTCTAAACCTGATTTGCTTCATGGTTGCACTTGTTTTGTATAGGTGAAGTTCATTTGTATGATATTGTCTCACCCTAAAAAGATTTTGAAAGACATCGCGGTATGACACCATGGCAGGGTCCAAAAATGCATATCTTTTATGAAAGTGCGGAGATTTGTTTGGGCCGGTATCAAAATTGACTCCCACCGTAATAGCAACATTGGAAATCACAAGTCGTTTAGATGCCCATACCTCATCAACATTAGATAAGGTCGACTTCGTTTCGTCATCGCTCATCCCATGATAACATATAATGTCATCTTGAGAGAGATTGGTGTTTGATATAATCTTATCCTTCAACATGTCCATGCCATGGCACCACACACTCTTGCCTTTTTTGAAATCGGTTTTGAAAGGATAAAATAAATATATGTTTTCTCCATTGTTTAAGGCATCAATCAACGAGGCCTCCCAAATTTTTTTGTTTTCGTAATTAATTAATTGTTGTGAAGTTGGTGGTAAGTTGTGGCCAAGTGTAACCAACGGGCGATCTAAATTTCTCACCTTCTCAAACCATGTGATGGTGTCTTGATGGGGAAAAGCATCCATAAAGATGATTTTCTTTGCAGATTTTATAATGTGCATAAAGCAATCCCAATTTTCAGGTAAGTGCTCTCCATGTGTTTTGTGATTCATGAAAATACTTTTGTAAGTCTCAATCTCATCTAAGACCACAATGTCATAACTTCTACGAGTTTTAACACCGTCACATACATCGGCCAACCAGTTGTCATAATTTTGTGTTTTCCATTGTGATTCCATAGACATTATAATTCTATTTGTTTTCGGAATTAAATCTTGTTTGTTCTTATCAAAGCTCTTGTAATTTTTGAACCGCAACGATTTCAATCTCGTCGCTACATTTTGTGCATAAGATATCCTTGGGCTGAACCATATGATACTACTACCCTTTGCTGAAATCTGTATAGGCAGCCCTGACCGGGAGTCCCGGTGCAGGCCCCTATGACAGATTCCTAGGTAGCCAACACTGGACCGTGACTGATCCGTAAGCCTGTGCTGTGACACACCGAGTGTCACAGGTAGCTAGACTCGAGACCGTTCCGACTCCGTGACCGTTCCGGGTATATCTAGCTTAGGGTTTATTTCTTATAGGAGAGTTTATCTATATTGGTTCACTGACTGTCTGATATCTTGAACCGGGATATTCCAGTAGGTCGTGGACCCATTCCACGCTATATTCCACAGCTAGTTTGGCCATGATTGGCTAAAACAGCCGCTTTGAGAGGTGGTGCGCAGCGGCGCGTTTGGGTACGAGTGGAAAGTTTGAGATGAGCAGTTTGTGAATGCGTTTTTGAGCCGCCGCTATGGGGATTCGACCTGGACCGGGCTTCGTTGGCGCAATGTCCTTTTACGGTATAGTTCTTGCCTTGGCCCAGCATGCTACCGCTTCTTGGGCTGGTGTCTGCAGCACCTTCGACCTCGACGACGTCTTCCAGTGCCCCTCGCTCGCATGGCTCTACCGCTCCTTACGCAACTGTGACGTCGCATTTTCCCCACGCCATTACCCTTACACGCCCCAGCGTACCACCTCCCATCAGGCTTTCAAAATTATGGTTGTTCACACACGTGCGAAGAGGTCCCTCACGAGGGACTCCGACATTGACGCCTCGTTGAGGCTGACTGACGCGGTTCGCAACACGCCGACGGCTAGATCACCGGCGGTTACGAGCCCCGACCCTACTTCCAACACCGACGCCGACGTTGCGACGAGGAAGTACCTGCAGGAGCAGTCCAAGCTTGTGGACGAGGTCTACAAGGGGCGGCTCCATCGGACATGGGCCAAGGGTATCCGCGAGGATATCCTTGGCGACAAGAAGCATTACTTCAGCGGCACGACTGACGCGGGTCTCCTCTCCGATGTGGTGGTTCAGCTGCGTACGGAGTTTGAGTCCGCTGGACTGGACCTCGTCTCGTTCGACCTTGACGACCCCCAGGCTCTGGTGGTGAGCAAGGTGAACGCCCTGCTGTACGACGTGCTTGGGCTTATCATCGAGAAGCACAGCAACGCCCACGTCTGGCTTACGGGTACGGACGCGTCTGCCGACCGAGATGGACGGCGTGCGCTGGTGGACATCGTGAAGCGCAGCGTACCGGTGGCGTTGCGGGAGTCCTTCCAGCAGGAGCATGCCGCGCTTGCTTATCCCGCGAACGTTGACCCGCAGCCGATTTTGGCTCGGGAACAACGTTTGGTGCGGGATAACAAGGCGGCCGACTGGACACCCACCGAGGCCACCAGGAAGCTCAGCCTGTACAGCAGGCTTGACCCGGTTTTCTACGCCGCGGTCAAGGTGCGTTACCCCATGGTGGCCGACCTCGCGTCGGTTTCCCTTGTGGCCTTGCGCTCTTTGGTCGTCGAGATTTACCAGGCATGGGCGCAGACGGACGTCGGGAAGGCCTTCCTGGCCAAGCCCGCAGGTGGTGACACGTCGGCCCTGCTCACCAGCAGCGAGCACCAGGCGCTGCTGGACAAAATCAACGAGCTGACCGCGCTGGTTCAGCAAAGGTACGAGGCGGCTCCGCCGGTGGTGCAGCGGCAGCAGGACCCGCCGCAGCGGCAGCACGGACAGCGCCGGCAGCAGCAGCAGCGCGGGCAGTCGCAGCGAGGCTTCCGCATGGGGGTCCAATCCCCACCGGCAGTGGGCTACGATCGTGACGAGCAGCGGGCTAAGCCGCTGTGTACCCGCTGCAAAAAGACTGGTAAGGAACTATACCACTTCTACCGCGACTGCCCTCTTGGCGGTCGCCAACATTCCCCTACTTCCGCAGCGGCTTTCTGCGTACCCATCGACGAGGAGGATGCGGAGGGAGTCCATGCGCTGGCCATGTGTGCTCTCTTCCAGGAGGCGGCAGATGATGGTGCTGAGGCTTTTGCCCGCGCGGCGACGGCGTACGGTCCGCCAGCGGTGCTGTGCGGAGGTGTTGTGGGGGGCATCGACGTGTCGGCCTACGGCTTCTCCGTTAACGCGGTGGCGCCGGTGGCGGGGACGTCCGGTGACGACATCCTGCAGCGGCTGGACGACCTCGCGGCGGAGGTCAACGCGGCAGTAGAGCCTAAGGTACATTACACTCACGCCTCTTTCCCGCCGTCTGGGGGCATTGCGACGCAGGCTTCGGCTCTGGTGTGTGACACTGCGGGCGCAGGTATCACACCGGAGGAGCAGGTTCCGGCAGGTGGTGCGGCGGCATCGGCATCCGCCGTGCCGGCCCCTGCTATGCCTGTCTTGGAGAATGAGGAGGAGCTCCTGGAGCTCTACGGCTACGGCCCGCCCGTGTCCCTTCAGTCGACGCGGGTGACCACTACGGAGAGGTCAGGCGGTGAATTCGCGGGGGCTGTGGAGACTGTCAACCACGCCGCGGTTGCGCCGGTTGACTTGACCGGCTACGACACCGACGACTACGAGGATTTTGCAGACGGCAGCTTCGCCGTCAAGCCGCGGGCTCCGGCCATCTCGGCCAATCATGCGTCAGAGCCCGCAGCCCACGTGCCTGAGTCTGGTGGTGCTTCCCGCACCTACGGATGTGGCAAGCCGCCATGGGGCTTCCCCGCACACGCGGGCCCGTGGGGGTTTCCTTACTTTATCTCCCTCATTCTTTTCATCTCGATCATGGGTGTGGGGGCTGCCGCCTACACGGCGGCCAATGACATCGGCTCTGTGCAGGTATCGGGTCGGGCTGCACCGCAGCCTGTGCTGTGCAGAGGGGATTTATGCATCTACCCTGGTATTTCCGAGCTGGACCCCGTCACTCTGGATGCAGTACTGCACTCCCTGGGTGCTGCGACGGTGGTTCACCGGCCGCCTGACCCACTGGAGAGCGGTGCTGCAAGCTACTACCGTGGACATTGTGGTGACGGTGCCCCTCTGAACTTTGACCCCGAGTAGTTTTCCTTCTGGCTCTGGCAGTACACCACTCTGGTGGTGTGCTGAGATGTGCTTTGACCTCAACATGGTCTTCAATTTGCTTTATGCTTTGCTTTGACATCTACAATCTTCAATCTGGTTTGCTTACACAGTGCCTTTCAGTTGTTTAGCGGGAGCTCCTTACCCGTAGGTTTCTGCACTTGTGCTAGCTAGAGGGTTTCAATTTGTGTATCAGAATAGCACAGTTGGATTAGCAGTTAGGTTTGTCACCCTAGCTCCTACCCTAACTTATCTTAGCTTCTCTGACTTACCTGTCAGTCACCACCCACAGTGCTGGGGTGGTGTGCTGAAATCTGTATAGGCAGCCCTGACCGGGAGTCCCGGTGCAGGCCCCTATGACAGATTCCTAGGTAGCCAACACTGGACCGTGACTGATCCGTAAGCCTGTGCTGTGACACACCGAGTGTCACAGGTAGCTAGACTCGAGACCGTTCCGACTCCGTGACCGTTCCGGGTATATCTAGCTTAGGGTTTATTTCTTATAGGAGAGTTTATCTATATTGGTTCACTGACTGTCTGATATCTTGAACCGGGATATTCCAGTACCCTTTTCATAATTGTGAAGATAATCAATAGTAGAACCGGTCTTGTTCCCGCTCATGAATGCCGTCAAGAACACCATGGATGCATGTCCAAATGCATTATGAATTTCAATCGGCTTCACCCATCTATCACTCATAAAAATGTCGATTGGCACGTCACAACCTTTAAGAAACTTTTCACTCTGCTTACAATCATCAAATCGTAGATTGGGATAAAATCTGAGCAACAGGTTCTTGATAAAATTGTCACCCGGAGAAAATTTGTCTTTTCCCCTATGCCAAAATACCTCATACTTTTTAAGCCTTTCTTTATTGTCGTCTTTCTGAGCGGCCCACTTTAAAAAGTCCTTCAAATCAATATTGCTATGGTATGACCATAACATAATCAGCCAAGTTACATTGTGTTGAAAGCTACTAGGGTCACCTCTTGGTTTATTGGGTATCATGCCTAATATTTGTTTGTAACTTGTCGTATTCCAATTAAAATTGGATGGGGGCACATAGTCACATGGTGTGATGGAACTTAAGTCAATTTTTTGATGAGTCTTTTCATCAAGTTCTACATCCTCAAATTCCCAATCTAAAGTAGCGGCATCAATTGAGTCTTCATCGAAATCCATCAATACACAATGCTTGGTGACCGATTGACTTCCTTCAATGATATCTTGAGTTCGCAATTCATTAGGCTTGCTTTGATTAACACATTTGAAGGGACGATTTGTGGTATATATATCATCCATACCAAAGTCATTTTTATACTTTTTTACCCATGTTTTCAAGGGAGCCATAGCATTAAGATTCTTAAAGTAATAATTAGAAAGAGTAATGTGATAAGACCAATATGGTTCACCATTTTTTGGCGATGTATTCCCACTAATTTGAAAGTTGGCATTTGGAAATTTGGTCAATATTATTTCTTTGAGTGTTTCTAAATCGATTTCAGATCTTCCATCAATATCAAAAAAGATTTTTCGTTTGACACCGGGTTGGATTACTTCGTAGATACCATAATGTTTGGTCAATATTTTTGCCATATTGTTTTTGTGAATTTTGGACCACATTTGTCCCATCTTTTTGGTAAGTGACTTAATGAGAATTTCATCTTCTTTCAAAGTTGAAATTACATAAGCTTGAGCACCACCATCGGTCAAATTGTTAACCCATTGCATTTTGACAAATGGCCTTAGAAAAAACTTTGAAGTGTCGATGTCTTGATAATCCATTATACTCTTATAAACACTCTTATCTTTACGTGATTTAATGTTTTGGCAAAAATAAGTTTGGATGCTTTTGTTTGTGATATTTTGAGACATGTATACTTATATATACCATATATTTTAATCTTTAAGCTTGTTTATAATGGTTCATTTTCAGATCTTTGAGACCTTTTTTTCCTCATGTATTCTTTCATTTTAATATTGTGCTCATCTTTGTGAGTATCATACCAAGTCTTTTGATGTTTTCTATTCAAAGCTCGTGTTTGTTCAACATGGGTCTCCCTATACTTCTTTTTGGCACGTTTTTGAGCATCGGTCAAGGCCATTCTATTGATATATACTTAGATTTTAATCTTTAAGTCAATTGCGTTCTTTAAGTACTTTGTGCGTTCTTTAAGTACTTTGTGCGTTCTTTAAGTAGTTCGCCAAAAAGGTGGCACATTAGGTCATATTATGGATATATATAAGATAATGAGAATATGACCTAAAGTGCCACCTTTTTCATGATATACCCGCGAAAAAATCGCCGAAAACTTGTGCGAAAATCGCCTAAACTGGACCCCTACTTAACCCCCATAATGGGGTTAAAATTTATTGTAAATCAATTTTATTTTTTTCGAAAATATTTGAATGATTTTTTTCACAATTGATTGCGAACGTGACACGTATCATAATAACGACGATGCTAACGACGACAGCTGTCAATCAGATATCGCGAAGTTGTCACGAAATCACGATGAAATCATGATGAAATCATCGCGAAATCATCGCGAAATCATCGCGAAATCATCGCGAAATCATCTTGACCGTCATGACAACGATTATCATAGCTATCGTCGCACACATGATGCCATGTGTCATTTGAGGTGTCGTACCATTTACCATAGGTCATGTAATACGCCTTCGTGTCACACGTAAATTTGTATATATTGTAAGCCACGTCACAACAAAATATTTTCATACAGTTGTCGGTTAGCAACATATCTTTAGTTATACTTCAAAAGAAACTTCAATTTCTGTTACTGTTACAATCGCGCACCCCTTATAAACACTACTACTGCTCAGTGCTACTTTTTAAGGTATAAAATTATGGCTTCTTCTTCCAGCAAACATATCACTTGTTGCATATGTCCTGTCACGGGTTCCGCATGGCTCTTTCAACGTGATATGTGTGCACCGTGCTGTGTGAGGAACGGTCTGTCCGGTGATGCGACTTGTCCTGCTTGGGTTGCCGATAAGCATGGTGTTTTAAAACGTTGCACGAGAAAAGCCGGACAAAATACGCCGTGGTGCTCACCGGGACACCACAAACTGTGTGCCGGAGTCATTAATCCGAAGTTCGCGACACCTGTATATCAAAGTTTTTACGGAGCTCACGATTCGCGGGTATGGAAAGTCAGAGTGGACAAGCTGTCAGTTATGGTTCAGGCGGGTGTGATCAAAAATATGTCGCAACAGCTTGAGAATTCCTGTGTTTCTGATACCAGTATTGATACGGGTCTTGAAAGTGAAGCACAGTCAGCGAGAGATATGCTCGCATCAGCCGAGTACAGTATGAAGTCTTTTCAGGAACAGAACGCGACGGTTACTAACGTGATGTATTCTTATGAGTCGCCACTGAAGTCAGCAGAGTACTGTGAGATCATCCCTCGTTTCAACACGGATGGCACACCCAACAAGGACCACCCTGACAATGTGCCAGAAAGCCTGAAACGTCTGAATATGAACACTGTCACTTTTGATCCGCAAGTTGTATGCCAAAAGCGTATTCAGGAGTTGGAAGATATCAATAGTGACCTGACTGCACAGAATGAAACACTGACTTCGAAAGTCCAAGTCGTTGAAGACGAATTAGAGAAAGGGAAAACCCGTTATAACCTGAAATACGCCGCACTGGAGTTTGCGAAAGCGACTGCCACGGATTTGAACATTCGTATCGCCAAACTTGAGACTGATAAAGAATATTTGTGCGATATCGTCAAGTCGTATGACCCTGCATTCGTCTTCGGGAAAGAGTCTGAGGACCCAGTTATTCAGTTCATCCCATCATCTCCAAGTGGTGAACATGCGATAGAAAAAGGCGAGAGTATTAATTCCGGATCCGAGCGTTCTGGTTCTCCAAGCGAGTATGTGGCAGAAGACCCCAACAAAGAACTTGGCTTTTAAGCGGTAAGCACTGACGTGTTTTATTGTGCTTTGTGCAGGCCTTCCACTTTTCTTTACCTTTTTACTTTTACAAGTATGTCGCCCGCATCTTGCCCGCATGTCGCCCGTTTATGTTCTGCTTTGTTTTCTTACCTCTCTAACAATTCGTGGGTGTGTCTTGTGTCCGTGCAGTGAGTGACGGCGACGAGCAGCTGACTTCCCCACGTGGCACCAAACTTCGCATCGAGCGAGACCCGGTGTTTGGGAAACCAATTCGTCCGCAGGATCTGGACAGAGTGAAATCTGTGTACTCCAAACGGGGCAAAAAGAAGGGAGTTTATTACTCTTGGTTTCATATCGTTCAAGCTGGATATCACAGGAGTGCACCGTGGGGGAACGTAGTGAAGTTAGATATCGCTGACTTGCCGGATGCCGAACAATTTGCCGAAAGTGCAGCCAATCCGGAGTCGGATGCCGGGTTCTTTGAACGTTGGATTCGCAAACAGGGACTGTGGGTGAAACTGTTGTTCCTGTCTGTTCTGGCTACTTTGTGGTGTGGAACTGTTATTTTCTGCACGCACTGGGTGCACCGTCAGCTCGAATGTGGAAATGCTTTCAACTCAATCAACCCGTTTTGCGTTGGGACAACTGCTGTTTTAGCATTCGTGACCAAACATGCGGCAGAGCTGGTGACTCTGATCTTTGCTGAGATTATCTATGGCCTCACTTTGATGTTTTTGTATTTTGCATCTTTCTTAGACAACAGTGGCAAGAAATACTAGATGCTGACAATATTTAGCCTTTGCACCTTAGAATTATCCGAAATCCGTTGAACAGAACACTCTAAGGACTCTTATTTTTACAAGTTTGTGATATCCAGTAGACTTTGTGTAGTAAGTTTGCTGTGACTTGCTTGACCTGCAGTGAACATCCGAGCACGGTCCGAGCATACCTGCTGTGATAACAATCACTTTACATATCATAAAAATAACAATTGATTAGCTTCAGCATAATATTTCTTATCTATTTCAATCCCAATAAAGTTGCGTTGAGTATTCCTGCATACCGTACCGACCGTACCGATACCCATAAAAGGGTCCAATACTATATCATTTTCATTGGAATAAGTTTTAACAGTCCACTCTAATATACCATAAGGCTTTGCTGTAGGATGTTTACTTTTGTGATTACCGTTCGCAATAGTTATTACAGACTTCGGAAATCGTTTCCCGTCCGATATTGTGTTAATTCTCGGACTGTTTCCAGTGTACAATTCAGTGCGTCGGCCTGGAACACGTGTATACGGTTTACCGTCAGTCATTTGTGGATTGTAGGTCGGTAACTTATCATAGAATACATACATCATCTCGTGACTGCGTAGTGGCATCTGATTGCAATGATAAAACCCAGAACTGACTGTTTTCTGCCAAACAATATCATATCGGAACATATTTTCGTTGCTGGATATTAACTTATGTCCGAACCGAGTCGTGCAAAAGAATACATATGCAGTGCGTGGCTTACCGACCCGTTTCAGCTGAGTCCATAACTTATCTAAATCAATTATTTGCTTATCGAACTTGCACGCAGTTTGATTGTAAGGTAGGTCTAAGATAACTAAGTCAACAGAGTGTGCGTCGATGTTCGGTAAGATATCGAAACAATCTGCGTTAAATATCTGGGTCGCCATTAACCCCTAAACAGATGAAACTATTTCGGGCCTTTTTGGGGCAATATCGATTTTCGCCACATATGAATGATGTCCGTTGCATACACGCGCTAGCCAACTCAACCATGCTTTTGGTATTGATTGACCCAACATTTCGATAGGTTATACGCGCAATTTGACGCATTATACCCGCCAATATATCCGAATTGCCACCACCATTTTGGGGATTTCCAAACGTAATTTTTTATTTGACCATTGATAAAAAACGGTATGGGTATCCCTCGGCGCACAGGACACCATCAAAGCATCGGCTTTGATAAGGGTTTTATGTTGGTATGCTGCTTGGGGCATAGATACCACGCTTATATATCGGTTTGGACGAATATTGTGTGAAAAAACAACAAAAAACAAAAAAACACACACATTTTCAATGTTTTCCCATACTTAAGCACAGATTTCAACATTTTGGTGTTTTTCACTGCTATATTGGATATATATGATATATCACGAGCAATACAAACCAAGAGAACTGAAAGAGGTTCAAGGACCTGTCTCCAAACCATCCAAAGAGACCCGCAGTACAAAAACTGATAGTTAAAGCAAGCAATCGACAAAGGTTCAGCGTGCGTTGAAGAAGGAGGGTATAGAAGGTAATACCGATTCCAAGACATCTAGGAACTATGATAATTATGAAGTTAATGTTTTCATTAGCGATAAGAAATCACCAAACTATCAAAAGACTTTGAAAGGATACCTTAAGCTCAATCGGTCTAGGAAAAGTAAGCGTAAGTATCAATTGATATTCTATGATAAGTCGGAAGAGAATGAGTTTGTCGATATCCCAGACCCAGAGATTAAACTGTTGAAAAAAAGAAAATCGTAATGTATACAAATGACCAAATCATACTGTGGTTTTAAAGAACGGCCACCGAAAGGAAGAGCGTTTGGTAATCGTAAAGCTTGCAAACGGACGGGACAACTTCGTCGATTTGGCCGTATAGCCATTGTCGCCCCCAATAATCATACACCAGGTAATCATGCAATCGGACCAAGTAATAGTAGATAACGGGCAACATTCTTTGAATGTTGCTGTTTTTTTCTGTTTTACTTTAATGAGAACAATATTGACCGATGAGGTCGGAAGACGTAATTGTATGAAAACGATGGGAATTGCCAATGGTTCAAGTTCCGACACGCTGTTCCGAGGATATGGTAAACTTGCTAAAAGCAACTACGTGATAACGATGCCCTCACAAAACAGTGCGGTATTCTACAACACTCTGAGATATTCAGGGATGAATACCAATGCATTAGTGAGAGATATTCAGGACTATAGCAGTGGTATTAATATAACCATGCCTAATCCTACGATGACAATAAATCCTATGTTAACAATGACACAAGATGAATATAATCAACAGACTTTAGAACGTATTGCTAAAGACGCTCAAGACCGAGACGCCATGGTCGCAGATGCATCCAAAGATTTATTACCAAGCACTCCTGAAGCTAAGATTACTGGGGAGGGTAAACAAATGAAACTCGCAGTCGCAGAATCATTAAAATTACGTGAAATGGCGTCGCCAAGAATATTTGCTGGACAAGCATCCTCAACGAGGACAACTCGAAGTCAAGTCCCGCCGCCTGCACCTGCAAGTCCTTTCCAAAAAGGAATAAATTATGTAATTGGAGCCGATTTAGCACCCAAATCAAAAACTCCTTAATAGTAATGCAAATCCCTTGTAATCAAAGCTATCAGTCCAATGCTTACTGTCGTCCGTCAACCAGTTCTTTTAGTAATTCTATTGATGCCGATAAAGATGAGAAACAAATACATGGTCCGGTTTCGCGTAATAGGTCTGACAACAGCAATGCACCTTTCAAATCTATGGTCACAGTCAAGAGTAAACCAATCATGAAACCTAACGATGTTGACAAGTATACACAAAGGGACACCTCCAATTTGCTGAATGTCTTAAGCCAAGACGCAATCAAATTGCCAAGTACCGCTTTAAACAAAGTCTTTGGTCCTAACATCACATCTAAGGACGATTCTACACAAACGAAATATGCACGAGCATCAGATGTTTCGTATGCATATAGCTATGGTGATAAAGCACGTCTAAAAGGTATCATGAAAGGACTTCCGGGTTATTACGTAGACCGAAGTTTGTCGGGTAGAAACTCTACAACGTTGGTCAATCCTAAAAGTCAAGACGTCATTATTGCATATCGAGGCTCTGATGCAGAATTTGGAAGTCTGAACACTCTTGCCCAGGACATCTCACGTGGACAAAACGTAGAAGATTGGTATGTCAACCTTTTGACATTGATGAAACAACAACGTAGCACATCAAGATATCAAGAAGCACAACAACGATTTGACGATGTCAAAATGAAATACGGTGGGTATAAGTTATCGGTTACCGGGCATAGTAACGGTGGTGGTCAAAGCAATTACATATCGGAAGTTAACAACGTAGAAGGGCATCATTTCAACCCAGCAATAAATCCTTTACAAGAACCGATGAACACTCCCACTGAGAAACAAATGTTGTACTCAACGGAAGGTGACCTGGTGTCATTACCAGCCCGGTTAAAGCCACATCCCAAGAGCAATTACGATATCGTACATGTCAATCCAAAGGTAGGTACGGAAAACAGTCTGACAAAATTACACAGTGTGGAACAAATGTATTCAGATGGACCAGAGTCTACGCGGGTCAGTACAGCAAGATCTCGTTACGGCTTCGCGAACGCTATGACGGGTTCGGCTTTAGGTGGTTATTTGGGATATTATACTCCGACTGATAATGACGACGAACGTATCTTTAGGACCACTCAAGGTCTATTAGAACCAATTTTATTATCAGAAACTCCCAACGTGAACTTCACTGATTTTATGAATGTCATGGGTGTCAAAGAAAGCTTAGGCGAGAAGAATTACATACGTGAAAAATTAGGATTGAGTCCTATAGAACAAAAACCGTTAAAAGAAGTGCCGGTCTATGACCCAATCACAGAAATGATACGTCAAGCCACGGGTCGTGCTGACCAAGATAAGGAGTTGTTTGAAAATCAAAAAGGTGGCTAATTAGGTCATATTATGGATATATATAAGATAATGAGAATATGACCTAATGTGCCACCTTTTTTTATTTATATGATAATAAGATGGACCGTGAAGAATTGATACGATTGGCCAAACTTCAATACCCTGATATCAAAGAAGCTCATATAGAATTGCTTGTAGACGATTACATCAAACGTCCAGAATTTTACGATAATCTTTGTACTGGAAACATTGAAGAATTAATTCCTTTAGAACGGGATACTGTTGATTCCATCGGCAACAATGTGCACATTGTTGCTGGAAAAGATAATTGTTATATTAATATAGATGAGCGTAATTAGTACAAGAACACTCTTCTTGTCTTCCGAAGACAATAGTAATGGAGATTCACGTGTTTTGCAAATGAACATACCAACTCAGCTGACAAATTACCGAGCACAAACCAAACTGAGATTGACTTTGAATACTTTCTCTTGTGCAAAGACATGGTATAGTATTAACGAAACAAATGGCATCTTCTATGTGGGTAATACCGTTGCCAATACTTTAACGGAAGTACAAATACCTTATGCAAATTATACTGATTTAGACCAACTAACAAGTTTATTACAAACAAGCATAAAGAATGCCATTGTTAATTACGCCGGTAATGTAACTGTGTTATACAATAATAGCGGCGATGGAATTAATTATAAGAATAAATTTCGTATCACGTTGGACCCTGCAGTACCCAATATTAAGTTTGTATCATTCAGCGTGAGTGGGGACTTTTTTGCTTTACCTGGAAGTAACTTACAAAAGGCCTTAGATTCAGTTTCCACTGCTGGAAAATACAATGACTCAGATCAAGTACTCGGAGGTCGTGTGAATAGAAGCACAGCTGGTTTGGCAGACATATCTCAACTTTCGGACCTGTTTGGCATCACTACACCTAACTCCGTGTTTCAATCTGTTTATCCATGTAACATTCAAACCAATGATGCTTTATATCTTAGGATAACATCCTTACCTACACACAATATTGAGAGTACCAATCTTTCTACCTTTACTAATAGTAATGAAATGATTAGCTCTGATATATGGGCGAAAATATTATTGCCTAGTGACACAACGACAGACTTCATAAGATATATAGACCCAAATGACAACTTTGTTATTGAAGTTTCTGGGTCCCAATTTACTTCATTTAGAATAACACTCACAGATTCTAAAGCGAGATTAATCACATTGGCATCTCCGACACAAGCAAGCGATGGTAGTATTAATTATTCATTGAGCATCAAGGTTGAAGAATTGGCACCTGTAGGTCTCTCTGATATTTTATAATCTATACTATATAGAAAAATGAGTCTGCCAATGAGTTTAGCATATGGCCTTTCAAAAATGAATTCGTATTCAACTAATTACTTTAGATTAGAGACTACTAATCTTACCGAAGCGTCTAGATATTCTACCATAACTTTGAATCTGCCCGTGAATTCTATAGTAAATATGAAGAGCCTCTCAATGCATTGCTCAGGTTCGTGTACCACACCCATAGCTTTTGAAAACGTCGGCGGAGATGCAGATACATTAATCACGACGCTCCCCAATGGCATCGAGAAATTAATTCAAAGGATGGAAATCTTCGCAGGAGGCCAGCAACTCACCACTGGTTTTCAAGGCTACAATACCGTCAGTTGTGTACTTGATACTATCAAAACGACACTTAGCAAAGAAATGACTTATCAAAGAGTTTTAAAAAATCAAGAAATCAATGTAACTGAGGACTTTTACAGTAAACCTCGTCCATACATTTTGAATCAATGGCTATCTTTTCTAGGGGAAGCTGAACCATCCTACATTGATACTTCACTTTTGCCACCGATACAGATAAGGCTGTACCTTGCAGGCCCCGAGGTATTGGGTTGTTATCAAAAATCAAAAACACCTGGTGCAGCAATTGACACGAAAGCTCAAGAAACTTTAGTATCGAAAGGTAACTTTAAATTGGAAGGACTTTACTTTACCGTTGAGACGATTACATTCAGTTCTGGAGTATATGATGCTGCCGTTGAGAGCAAATTGCGTGATGGATTCCTAGAAATACCATATTCCAATTACTTTACCTTTTTCGAAGGTGCTGCTACTTTGGACAAATCGACACGGTTCTCTTTGAGTTCTCAATGCATTAATAACATATATGCTGTGCAAAGGCCTTCTGACTATAGAGAAAAATCCAAAGGACTTATTAAATTGGAAAATACATGTGGAACAGCCTATCTACCATCATACTTTCAGTTTTCAGCAGGTGGTTTGGGTGCTTTACAGTTCAATATCAACAACTTGTTTGTGCCCAATTATAGGGTAGACCCCTTGGCAGCATTCAATCTTCTTACTATCGGTAAAGCTGACAATTATGGAACGCTATCGGGATGTAAAATCAACAGTTATGAGGATTGGCTCAATAACCAATTCATTCCTATGATACGTTTAAATTTACCATCAGAAATGGGCGTAAGATCCATGACAGGATTGGATTCTCGGGGTTTAAACAGTTCCTTCTACTATCAAACTTCTACTGCATCACCAGTAGACGAGTTACAAAAGCAGGTACTTACAACAAACGAAACAATGATTATTTGCGAAACGACTGCCGTTCTTCGTATTGGTCAAAACCGTGTAATTGAAACTGTATTTTAAAACGCGGTTAATAGTATACAAATATGGCTCAACAACCAGGATTAAGCAGTTACAATATGATAAAAGACGTAGGACCCAACGTAGACAAACAGATTCACACCGCGACGATGTTTCAAATGTCAGGTTATAGACCTGTTTTGATGCAACAACTCCCGTGTAAAACAATCAATGATATTACATATCCACCATTTAGAATTAGTAACGTCAACCCCTTGGCGGGATATAAAAGTTATACTTTAGGACATAATCAAAAAGTGTCCAAAGAAATGGAAATGTTTCACTTTCCGATGGAACATCCATTGAATAGTCGGTTGTTACAACCGGTTCCTCTGTTTTTTTCATAATGTAATATATATACATAATGAGCTCTTTTGGTAATGAACTAAATGCAAAAACCTTGACCTATGCAAATACTACGTTTCGCACAACACAAAGAAATGGAACATTGATAGATTTAACAAAGGATGATGTACAGAATCAGATTTTCTTAGGTAATGCTGCCACAATTGTTCGGTTGCCGGAATGTGTACCTGCTCTCAAAGGTAAAATGTTTACAATTTATAACGGAACAGCCGCAACGGGGCAATCAGTAACTGTTCAAAAGGCTGCAGGTGACAGAATAAATGGATATTCAGACACAGATAACGGCGATATTACTTTACAAAATGGTGCAACCAATGGAGACACTATAACGAGCGTCACTCTAATTGCGTCAGGCGAAAGGACGTATCAATCAGGTTCAACTACCATTGTTGAGATTCCAGGAAATTGGTATGTAATTTCAACATCTTATAGGAATACGGCATAAAATAAAAAAAGTATAATATATAATGTCAGCTTTCGGTTCAAATCTAATAGTTAATGAAATTAACGGCAAAGCATACGTGCCAACCCCAGGTGTAACTGATACACTCACTTGCGACACGGTTGTTTGTCAAACTATAGGCAGCCTTGAATCGCCGCTCGAGACCATGCATATCGGGTCAGACATACGCTACCAGAACGATATCAAATTCATAGATACCCAAGACCCATTAAATGAACGAGAACAAATGTCCTTGTTGACAGATGGGTCGCTGAAGGTACACACTTCAATAAAATTTAACGATTTCGTATTGAACAATCCAGTGTCGAAATCACGATTCTCAGCAGGCCTTGATGACCTTGATGCTTCTTTTGAAATCAAAAGCTTAGACCCTGTGGAACAAACACGAGTTAAGATAGGCGAAACAGGCATCAATGAGATAACATGCCTCCAGACCACAATTAATATCGAACCATTGGGCAGTGGTGTGTTAATCAACGACGGTCCACTTGTACTCAATACCGGTGATTTAACATTAACTGCAGGCAAGTATCGCGGTGATGGTTCACTATTAAGCAACTTACCTTCAGGTGCAAATCAGAATCTACAATCAGTGACTGACCAAGGAAGCACTACCACAAATAGTATTACTGCATCAGCATTTATTGGTAATGGTTCTCAATTGACGGGGCTACCCCTTCAGCCTGATACTTCCACACTTCAGGATGTAACAACAAGAGGAGCCATAAGCGATGTTACTGATATTTCATATAGCGGTACGGGTACGATGAATGTATCTCAAGAGACATTAACCGGAAATAATCTTAGAATTGAATCAGGATCTGGTGGATTTGGCAAAGTATCAATCGGAGAACAAACTCAAGGATTTGTTAATTGCGACCACATTGGAGACCGTTCTATAGCAATCGGCCGCAATGCACTATCTATTAATAATACAACCAGTAATGACACAATTGCCATTGGTTCTGGTGCGTGTAATAATAACTGCGGTGATTATGTCGTGTCTATTGGGGACGACTGTGGGCAGAACAATTGCAAAGATGCAGCAGTGAATATCGGAAAATATGCAGGTGAATCTACAGCCGGTGAAAGTTCCATAAACATAGGTGCTCTGGCAGGACAAAATAGTACCCAGAGTACGGTAAACACAGATAACACAATCGTTTTGAACGCGAGCGGTGTTGAATTAAACGCCGGTGTCGCAAGTAGTTGCTATATCAGACCTATTAGGGCCAGTCCTGATGTAAGTTCAGAAAGTCTACAATTGTATTACGATTCAGCATCAAACGAAGTTAGAAGTGGAGCAGTACTTCAAGGTTCCGTAGGTACGCTCGCACAAGTGGTCGCAAACGGCGATACAGCCCCAAACATAAATCTGAGTGGAGACCTCGATGCATCGGGTATCATTCTATCCAATTCATTAAATTATGCTTATCCAAGTTCAACCAACTCACTCACACTATCAGGCGTACCTTTGACACTCATCACGAAAGCGTACGCTCATACCACCCTTCCAGCAAACCCGCTTAGGTTCACAGGGGATGTTTTCACATTTGTAAATAATACCGCCAATACAATTACTGCTTCGACGATTGTCATGTTTGATGATGATGGAATAAACAACGTGAATGGAGTTCAACCGTTCAATAACTCATACACTCAAAGTAATCAGAATTGTACACCCATCGGTGTCTGTATTCAAGACAGTGCTACAACTCAAAGTTGTTTCGTGTTGATTGGACGTGGTTTCACGACATGTAGGAATGCCGCTGCTACAGATAATACGTATGTAAAGGGCCAACGTGTGAAATGCATAGTAAGCGGTGAAATTAATAGTGCTCAGATTACGGCGGGCGATTCATATATCGGAACAGCTATGGAATCAAAAGTGGCTGGTGCGGGTGGCGGTGTATTGATTTGGGTAAGCCCAGGAATCAATTATTTTACATGAGTATAGTATAGATGAGTAGCTTTGGACAAAGTTTAGTGTGTAAAAATTTAACATGTGATACGGTAAATGGTCAAACATACAATCCCGAACAAACTTCAAAATGGACCGAAACAAATGATGTTTTGGAACCGGCAACCGCTGGAGCAAGTGTAAAAATCAATAACGATATATCTTTTGGAAATGCAATAGGACTGCTTGGAGACAGTACGGTGGATGTAAATAGCGTAGTGAATACAAAAGGACTTGGAAATGCAATTATTATATTGGCAAGTGGGAATGATGCAAGTAATCCAAATGATGTTATTGTTAGTGGTGAAACTTTGCAAGTAAACACAAATTCAGGTTTAAAAGTGAATGGTAATGCAAGAGTTAATGGAGCGATAAACAACACCGCTCAAAATGATACAACAAATATTAATTTATTTGGAATTAAAAAAACAGGTAACAGTTTTATAAATTTGAATACCGCAGACGTTGACATATCAAATGCTAAAACTATATATTTTATAAATTTTCAAAAAAAACCTGATGGTAGTGCATCTGAATTTTTCAGAATTAACATGTCGGGTGACATAATAGGTTGCAATGATATTATGGATTGTAATGATATAGGTTGTAATGATATAGCATGTAATTCTGTTCAAATTGAAAACAAAATAGATTATTCCAAATGTAAAAAAGGATTGATTCAAGATGGTCAAGGAATGAGAATATTGAAATTTGATACATCGTTTATTAATTATTTTAATTTTGCATTAAGTCCGGATGATCCTAATGTAAGTGATGGGAGTGCTCTTTTGACAAAATTTAAAATTCAACATAGTGATACAAATATTAACAATGTTATAGGTACCAATTATATTGTAAGACTTTCAAGTTTCAATGTAACGGGAACTGATTATAATATTGTTTCCACTGTTAATGTTATTGCATCAAATGATTTAGAATTGGATATTACGTCCACTAAAGTATTAACAGATGGTTTACAATTGAGATTTTTAATGGAACTAATTCCTATTAATTTTTCTTGATAAATTTCTTCGGTTTCCCGGGGAATCAATTCCCATAAGATAAGAAAATAAAAATAAAAATGTAAAGGGTGTGCAGGAAAATAAGACACGGGGAAATCAAAAGGTGGCTAATTAGGTCATATTCTCATTATCTTATATAAATCCATAATATGACCTAATTAGCCACCTTTTCAAGACTTAACACATTACCCATAATTAATCGGAGATTCGCAGTGAAGACCGGAAATATGAATTAGAACAAAATCGTTTAATTTTCGTCACTTTTTTGAAAGATGAATTAGTTAAAATTCCGTTATCATTTTCAGAAAATTTTAACTAATTTTTCGGGGAACACCAGATAAATCACAACAAAATCAAAAGGTGGCACTTTAGGTCATATTCTCATTATCTTATATATAACCATAATATGACCTAATTAGCCACCTTTTTAAATTTTAAATACATTTCACACAATTCTGATTAAACCCGGCGTGCCAATCGCGGTGAACAAGCACACCGGAAATATGAATCACAACAAAATCAAAAGGTGGCACTTTAGGTCATATTTTCATTATCTTATATATAACCATAATATGACCTAATTAGCCACCTTTTGAAATTCAGAAAATCTAAAATACACTTCACACAATTCTGATACAAAACAGCGTGCGAACGCGGTGAAAAATCAGATGACAACAGTGAATCAGAAAAGGTGGCACTTTAGGTCATATTCTCATTATCTTATATATAACCATAATATGACCTAATTAGCCACCTTTTTCATTTTCGTCACATTTTCAATAAAAAGGGCAAAGACGCAAACGATTTTATTTCTAAGTCGACTGATGCATGACACACACAATTCCACAGTAAGGACCAACACAGAATAACAGTAGGTGACCAGTGGTGCGTGCCGGAGATGACCAGCTGTGCTCACTACATAAGAGGCGTCCACAAATTCTGGGAAATACCGGGAAATATCAAGAGGAGTACAGAGGATACTGGTGAATATAGAGGTGATGCCCCCGGGACACGCCTCTTATGTAGTCATAATCTATTCGTGGAGTAAAGCTTAAGGACTCTTTACTCAAATCTTGTTTTGAATACATCCCGATGCTATAAAGCATAGCTATTAAATGGTCCATTGAACTCGGTTTTGACTTTCTTAATTCTAATTCTTTTTTGAAAACATTAATAAAGTCGTCGACATAATCGGTGGTATCACTTATTTTTTTATTAATCTTGCTTCCTTGTATGCTTCGTTGTAATATTTTAGCTTGTAAATCAAAAATTTTGTAACGTTCGATTCCAATAATTTTCATTAAATCCTCGTTCTTGGTATTATACAACTTGGGAGTTAATTGAACTTGTTTAATTCTTGTCGTTTCATTTTTATATGCCGTATTTAACATTTCAAGTATTTCTTCATTAGTATATTTTGTATACAACTTCGTCCATTTGGTTGCTTGTAAACTAAACACCTTGACAAAATTGTTGACAACATTTTTCCATTGCTTTTTGGTAGCTTCGGAAATGCCCTCATCCGAATCTAAAATTTCGAAAATTTCATCTCTTGATAGTACATCTTTTTGACCCGACGGTGGTAGTGTGTTGGAAGGTGTAGTAGTGGAGGCGGTTTGTGTAGTTGTCGTATTAGATGTTTGAGTTGTCGTTTGAGCTCGTATTGGTCGTGGTCTTGGTACGGCAAATTTCAGTTTTCGTTCCTCCGCACACCTCGATAAAAAGGCTTTTTGTTCTCGTGACCAATCATACTTTTCTAAAGTATCTTCTTGTGGGCAATAATTTGGATTATTTTTAGCTCTTAATATGATTTTTTCCATATTTTGTTGAGTCTTGGTTTTATTATAATATTGTCGCATTTGAGCTCGTTTTTTTTCGTCGATTGCATATAATTTTTCTCGGATTTCTCTTGTTAAATATGGTTCCGGATAATCGTTTTTCAAACGGTATTCTTTTTCCGCCATTCTTTTTTCCGGTGTGCTCATCTTCGCTTATCTAATACTATTTACGACTATTTTCTTTAAGTTAAAAAAACGTAAGAAAATGTGTTTTCTTATAATGTATGAGACTTTTAGAGTTATTTTGTGGCACGTGCTCGGTATCAAATGCGTTATGTACAAAATATTCCGATTGTGAAGTTGTGTCTCTTGACATTCTTAAAAAATTTAACGCTACGATTACAACTAACATCCTAGATTGGGATTACACAATCTACAAACCAAAACATTTTGATATAATATGGGCAAGCCCACCGTGCACAAGTTATTCAAAAGCACATAGAAAAGGTGTCCGAAATCTAAATTTGGCTGATGCGATGGTAAAACGAACATTGACCATTATAGAATATCTCCAACCCAACTATTGGTATATTGAAAACCCATCGGACGGTGGCTTGTTGCAACATAGAGATTTTATGCAATCATTAACACAATACAAGCATACGTGTTCATATTGCAAATACGGGTTTGGTTATCGTAAAACCACAAATATTTGGACAAATAAACAAAACCTTGAGTTGAAAATGTGTTCCAAAAAAACATCTTATTGTGATACTAAAATAAATTATGGGAAGCACATTGAAACCGCACAACGGACGCGTAGCTCAAATGCAAATATTGGTTACGGCGTTAAATGTGTAGAAAGTGCATATCGCATTCCCTATAATCTTATACTCGATTTAATGCCATAAAAGGTATTGGGTTGCGGGTAATGGGCATTTCTAAAAAAAAATTCAAAATGCTATAAGTTTTTTTACAAAAATACTTTTCTTCCTTTGAAATAGTTTTTAAAACAACCCATTACCCCATACCCCGTACTTTTTACATTATATATATATATATATAACTTTAAGACATAACTATACTAATGTATACTTGAAGCACTAACAACATAACAAGTATTCACTATATACACCGAATACTAACAATCTCGCTTTTGATATGGCTTCTACTTCGAATTTGTTGTACGACGCTCCCCACGACATTCAAGTAATCATTTGGAAATCCTATTTTTCAAATATTGTCTTGAAAGAATTGAAAGCACGTGCTTGTCAAGAATACACATTTATCAATAAAAAATGGTATGATGTTTTATACACCAAAAATCGTCCTCATTTATATGATTTTTATTGTTGTAATGACATTGTAATGTCTTTGAATATTAAGAAGAAAAATATAAAAATTAATATCAAAAAAGGCAATGATATTCGATATATATCTATGGTGGAATATGAGAAGAATAAGGACGCCCTACAAAGAAATTGCGAAGACAACAATTTGAGCATTAAAGGAACGATGAAAATATTAAGCAATAGATTGAAGTCTTTATAATTTGTTATTGATAATTAAAACCTAGCAAAGACTTCTTTGTTAACATATATAATTTGTCACGTTCACTTAACTCCACGGATGGCGATTCGTTGATTTCGCTTTTAGATACTTTTTTACTTTTTTTTTTGTTCTTTACAACAATTTCTTCCTCCTCACTCGATTCGCCACTTGACTCTTGTACATAAACAACTTTTTTCTTGGGCTTAATTTTTTTAATAGATTTTTTATGAATTGTCACCTCGTCCGTTTGATGGTCTTTTAATTGTTCCTCATCTATTGAATCGTTAGTATCACATTCGGGTTCGGAATCATCCTTGGTCACCGCCTTTGATATCACTTTTTGAGCTTTTTCGTGCATTTCCCTCTTTTCTATTTCATTTGCTAATTTGATGTCGGCTTTTTGTTTAGATTTTTCACGTCGAATCGCTAACGCCTTCTCTCGAGCCTTGGCAAGAATTTGTTTGTGTTCATCGGACAACGGTTCACCTTTCTTTGGCATTTAATATAAACAAAAAGAAAATAAGCCAAACTAAATTTACTTGCTTTCACTTTTGTTTTGTGGCATATATATACCACCTATACTAGATTGATTGGGATACTTTAAATGTTTAATTTGTGGATGATAACGAGGTCTATAGAACACAACCGTTTCCGCGTTAATTGGCGTTTTATTTGTCACAAGATAACTCTTATAACCTACTCCGTCCGGATATGAACCTCGCGAACTTCTTTCAAAATATCGACTTACGGAGCGGCACGGTTCTATCATCGAGGATGCCGGGCGGTGAGTGTTCATTAACATAGGATTCATAGGTCCATTGTTACCTCGGAATTTTGAAAATTCATTTAACTTATTACCACCTACAATCGGTTCATTGACGACATATTGTGGAGCTTGGAGACCGGAGCGAATTTTCATTTGGTTTTGGAATCCTTTTATGCGTAAAGACATTTCTTTTATATAATAATTGTTAATATAATAATTCGATAAATATGGCGTCATTTCACACCAAGACTTTTACAAAATATGACGACTATGCTACTCCTAAGTCCGCTTTTGAAAATATCAAACAATTTATTCCGAAAGAAAAAATCTTATATGAACCGTTTTATTGTGATGGAATTGCGGGCGAATACCTACAAGAGATTGGTTGCCAAAAGGTTATACACAAACCAACTCTAGATTTTTTCATAGATAGTGAAACATTAGATTATGATTTCATATTGTCAAACATCCCATATTCCCAAAAAAAAGAAGTATTGACGCATTTAAAGAAAATTGGCAAACCGTTTATGTTGTTGTGTCCGATATCAATGCTCAACACAAACTATTTGCGCGAATTATTTGCAAATGACATCCAATTAATAATACCTAGGAAACGAATTCAATTTTACAAAATTGTAAATAAAGAAAGAACTTTCCCGGGAAAATGTAATTTTGAAACGGCGTGGTTTTGTTATAAAATGAAATTACCTCGAGACTTAAATTTCCTCTCTTGAAAATTTATTTTCTATTTCTCCAATATTCCCTTCCATAAGAAACATATATCTCGCGGTCTTGTTTTACATTTCGATTTAATACTATGTTCCCTACATTGTTGATTCTTGCATTATTCTTACATCCCATTTTTCTAGCATCTAGAGGCGTACAACTATTGTATTTGCCCGCGACCGAATTGGTTTTTGCGGCATCAAAATATGCATTTGGATTGTTGCTCCAAATATGAGTCCTATCCTTCACACTCGGAAATTTGGCGTTCATTTGTTGTAACGTCATTTTGTCGGTTCCAATAGTGTATCTTCCAACCATCGTGCCTTTCTTTAAATTGCTCTTGGCATATACACCTTGACCCGAGTTAGGTATTTGGCTATCGCCGACTACAACTTGCTTGTGTACATAACATAATGGACTCCATTTGCAAGTCATATTCTTACATCGATGCCCGGATTTGGTCGTAGCCGTACATCTTTCACAAGGAGTTTTCATATATATTTACTATTAACTTTCCATTTTTAAATTGGCATTCGGTACTATTAGCTCATTAAAGCATTTCCGATACTTCTTATTTGAATCTTTGGGGTTCAAGTCTATAAGCAAAAAACAATATTTTTCTTTGGTAGCATAATCATATACTTCCATAAATTCTTCAAGAGGTATCTCTCCCGAAACACTTTTATATACATTTTCCATCTCTTTCTCGTCATATATTTTGAACAAACATAATGCCGTTGCATTGTTTCTTACGGCACGAGGTAAACCAAATTGGGCGCTTGAAAAGTTTTGGACGCAAATCAACAAACTCAAGCCTAGAGCACCTCCCATATTTTTTGAGAACATTCCGCAATGTCTATGCCGTACACACATATTTATAAATTTTCGGTTACCAAACAACCGAGTGCTTTGTGCATCATCAACGAATGCTATGATTCTCGGTTGATGATGATACTTATATGTCGGTGGTTGATAATTGTTTGAAGCAAATTTTAACAAGTATTCTGGTGGGATATCGAGTATACTTACCGAATCGCTATGTATCATTTTCATAACTTGCTTGTAAATTTCCAATTCTTTTAAATAGTTTTCATAACCTTCCGCTTCATTGTCCATAATTTCTAATACATTATCAATGGTTTTTGGGTCGTCCGGGTCGAACACATCTTCATCCTCTATATCTAGGTCTTCCATTAGTGATTTATTGGATGAGAATGTTGAGCTTATGCACACTATACGGTCGCAATTGTCATCTTGTTTAAGCATTCGTAAATAGTTACACGCCGAGGTCGATTTGGCTGAACCACGACGACCTACCAATAAAATGTTGAATGGTTGTTTCAATAGGTTTTCGCCCGTTTCGTATTGAAATGCACTAGCTTTGGGCGGTTGAATTTTAAGTTTTGTATCATTCAATTTAATTGTTTTCATTAATATAATACTATTTAAAAAATGAATTGCATTGCCGACATTCCCGAAAAGTGCTTTACCTACCGGCAAAAGGAACTTATGTGCGACTATTTTAAACATTATAAGGAACTACGTCCACATCTCCCCCATTCGATTCTAGTATACACAATTAAAGCATATATGGTAAATCCCGACAAATTCCAAAATTGGTACGATAATAAATCCTTGGTAAAACCGAAACCACGTGAAACTCAAGAAGATTATTACAAGTATGCCAAAATGAGTGAACAAGAGCTAAGCGATTATGTTAAAAATAATGTAACCATATAGTAACGATGAATGTCTCGAAATTCTCAAAAATGTTATACTTTAATAGCGAACAAAATAGTTTACTCGATTCACGACTGGGTCAATATAATATTCCGAGTCAATTGCTTTCATATAAGACGACGGACCAATTGCAACTCACCGTTAATGATTTTTACATTGAAAAGACATTTTATGATATAAATCAAACGAACAATACATTTTTTTGGGAGACAAAACAGCTAATGCCAACAAGTTGTTTAAAATTGAAATCAACCCCCAAAATTTTCCTTTTCCTAAAACATTTGACGACGCACAAATTTTGGCGGCTATAGGCGATGCTATAAATAATCAACTAGGACCCGCCGGTTCCGCCGTGACGGTGACGGCTAGTGTAGCAACACAAGCCGATGCAAACCTCAAATTAATTGTGTTGGAATTCGACAATGATTTGGAAGATAAGTTTGATTTTTACTCCTTCGCAACCAAAAGCATAGCGAGGTGTAGCGGAACTTTGTTAAATGCAATAAGCCCTTTTGCATCAACGGTAAACGATGCACTCAACAACGATTCGAGCGAACTTTTAGGGGGCAATCCGGTTCGGGAGCGAGATTTGGTAGGCAAATCTGAATTGAGCCAATTAGAACCGATGTTTCAAAAGACATCATCAAAGACTATGCAAAGCTACTTTCCATTTACATCGAACACAATTCGAGAGTTATATCTCCGCACACAATCGTTAGTTTCAAGCTCGGCTTTAGAGGTTGTTAATCTAAGTCAAGCTAGTGACGACCAAGTCGGTGAGATGATATCTAGTGATATATTATTTAAAATTGCTATCGACGACTTATCTAAGCCATCATTTTCATATATAGATGCCAACAACAATTATAGCGTTATCATAAGTCCAAGTCTATTGTCACAAATAAACTTTGCATTAACGGACTCACGTGGAAGACTAATGTTTCAAATTTCAAAAGACAATGGTCGGACGCCGTCGTCTCTTATTAGCCAAGCTCGCTCAGGAAATGTATATTTCAGTTTTTCATTAAAAGTTGAAGTTATAAGCAATGATTCGCAATAAATTTATCTGTATTATATATTATTATAAAGAAATGTTAGACAGCTATTATCCCGAATCTTTAAGTTATGCGACGACTCAAATGACAGATTTTAGCCAGAATCAATTTGAATTATTGACATCAAACTCGACCGTTGTGAATGGTGGAGGAGGTTCTTTGGAGATAAATTTACCTATAAATAGTTTTATCGACACGCGCAAATTTGCTATAAGATTCTTTGCCAAAACCAATCGTGCATTTACGTACGATAGTGGAGGAGGTGCATTGAAAACGTGTCATTCATTTTTGCCGGAAATATTCAACCTATTCTCTAGATATGAGGTAAGTATAAATGGTGTTATTGTAAATCAATCGGTGGCTCAAGCATCTGACATTCAAGAGGTTAAACATCTAGTTAGCGACCATTTAGAAAACGAAATAACATATAGAAGCGTGTTGTCGAATTGTGGCTCGGAGGGTATCCAATTAACTAATGGATTGATAACGGGTTCAGCTGACGAAGATAATCAAGCGGGTGACTTTGAAGGGCGAGAATTTATTTTGAACAATCTTTTAGGATTTTTAGGAACTTGTGAGCCATCCATAATTGACTCGAGCACACTCGGGGCAATACGTATCAGGCTCTTTACCGACAATGCAGTAACGTGTTTGTTATATGGCGAACAAGGTCAAGCCGCCGGGGTATTTACTACCAAAGCAGCTGCTGCTCAAACATTTGCTCAAAATGCAAGCTTTACGTTGTCTCAAGTTTCTGCATCAATCACTACATTATCCTTTTCAAGTGGAGTTGTGGAACAAAATATAGAGGAATTGATTTCAAAAGGAGCATTGACAATCATCTTTGAAAATTATGCGACATTTTTCCAAAGCGATTCGACCAATAATAAAAATGTACGATTTGCACTATCGGTCAATTGTTGGAATAAAGCTTATGCCATCACCCGTCCTTTAAATTATCGAACCGTAAACGAAACCGGGATTGCACAATATACTAATCGTCTCGGACGTCTTTATCAATTGCCATCTAAAATGTATGGCGGTAATAGAGCCTTTCGTTACTCTTGGAGCGTAAACAACGTGTTGACCCCTGCATTTCCTAATTCGCCTTTACAAGCCTATATGAATATCACTCATTCACAAGGTGACCAATATTCAATGATGGGTTCAAATCATATGCAATCGAGAACTGATTATTTCAACAATTCTTTTATATTGCCTTTAAATTTGTGTTTGGATAATGAACCGCGCCGATTGAGTGGATACTCAAGTTTAGGCACTAATAGTAGTTGCTATTTACAATGTACGGCTAGCGACAATGCATCGGCTGCCGGTGTAGCATTTGACTCTGGCAATGCGGCTACGGGTGGACCCAATGAAACTATGATTATATGTATGTTCACTTCTAAATTAATGGTATCAGCCGGACGAGTTATTTCGGTCGAATTATGATGACATTATTTATACATAGCAAGGAGTTGTTAATATAGGGTCTTCCACTAATTTCCGATGGTCATACAATTTAAACCATATGACTACATATCGTGTACCTTCAAAATTGTCCATTATCACTTCGTGGGGTAATCTTCCATCTACCTTTAACACTTTGTTTCGATTGTAAAAGTCACCGATGATTTGGTCATTTGAGTCGTAACACCTTAATGGCGCGCCTTTAAAATCTCCGAGCGCCATTGCATATTGAAAACTTATATCTTCGGCATCGACGTGTTTTTCACATACGTGCCGGGTTCCATTTTTGCATAATTGACAACGTACTCGCCTTCCGAAAAATCTTTATCAATAATACTTATCAATTCCTTCGAAACCGCCCATAATGCTTGCTTCCATTTAGGAAGTTTTCTATCTTCGACTTTACTCACACAAACACCTTTGCCTTTCTTATGAGGCATATTGTGAGGTGTTTGCATACCGCCACCACCCAATGCTCCGGTCGTGTTTCCAAGCATAAATGACCAATTTAGGTTGAAGCGAATCTTTTTTGTTTTGTCTCGATATTGTTTATTCAATTTTACATTGCTCAACATACTTTCAATTTCACTCATCAAGTTTTGTACATATGGTAAATTCGTAATTTTTTGTGCCGTAGGCTTTATCACTTGAAAAGTGGAGTATTCCTTATGTGACCCGCATTGCCAATGATTGTCGTTTGTTTCGTCATAAAATGCATAAGTATAATGCCAAGAGTATAAATGATTATCTTCGGTAATCTCCCAAGTTTCCCAATCACTTGGCTCATCAGTCCAAAAAATATGCTTCTTATTTTCGTGAGCACTCAAATACATTTTGTCTTCTTTTCTCTTTACATAAACATACAAGTTATCGCATCTTTCAATTTCCACATCAATGGTCTTATTACCCCATTTGAGCATCGCGGAGTAAGACATATTTGTGAAAGTAAGTAGAAGTAAGTAAAGTATGTATGTATGTACTTGAGTATGTTGTAAATGATTCAAGTATACCTTATAGAGTTTATGTCTTAAAGTTAAAAATTTTAGGACAGATTGGGTAATGGGTATGTGGTAATGGGTTGTTTATAAAAGTATATCAAAGAAAGAATATCATTTTGTATATTTATTTTTAATTATTTGAAAATGTTTTTCAAAAGTACCAATTACTCGGAACCCGGTACCATAACCTCACGTGTGTTGCTTTATTGAACATATATGCTATGAACAACGAATTTAAAGCTTCGGTCACTTATAACACTAATCTGGTAGCGCGATGCCTACATCCGAAGCACAAAAATCAGCAGCCAAACGATATAGAGAAAAGAATCGGGAAAGGTATAATGCGTCACAAAAAAAATATAATGCATCTTGGTATGACCGTAATCGTCTTCTGCATTGTGAAAAAGTTAAGAGGTCATATCACCAAAAGAAAATAAAAAATGCTGATAATATATATGCTATTAAAATTTAACTTAAAGAGAAACCGTATTCATAGTATATAGAAACAATGAATTATGATAAATGCCCCGAGCAAATTACTTTAAGTGAGACCTATTTTAAGTATGAGGTTATGGAACTTTTACTTAAAGTAGATGTAAATTCCAAATGTTATGATATAAAGAAAATGATGTGGCGCGAGGAACAAACCAAATTGAAGAAGATGCATAAGTTTATGAGTAAAAAGACACATATGAACACCATAACTTACAAAAAAGCACCATACAATTTAGGTAGATATTACCCGGTGAGTGATAAGTATAATACTTGTTGTTTCCAAAATCAATATAATGTTATCCGCCGACTTGTTATGGACGGAAACTACATTTCATTTGATTTAGAAAATGCGCATCCAACAATCATATCTCAATTGTGTGAGAAGTATAACATTGAATGCTCGGCAATAAACGATTACATTGTGAATAGAGAAAGTATATTTTACAACATTCAACAAAGTTATAATGTGAGTAGAGCTAATGCAAAACACTTGATGTTGATATTGACATTTGGAGGCTCATTTCAAACTTGGTTAAATGAACTTAAACTTCCTAAACATCAATATATAGATTGTATAAAACAATATGAAGACCAAATAAAAAATATACTTACAAATGATGCCCTTGAGCACTTTCCAAAATTTGCAAAAGCCGTACAAGTAGCTTGTGAAGTAAAAAATAAGACAAAAGAAATGGCAAAATTTAGGAGTGCATTGGGGTTGTATATTCAAGAAATAGAGAGTCGGATGATGATGTGTATATATGACTATTTGGTGACGAATACTAAAATGAAGCCTGCGGCACTAATCCACGACGAGATTTTGGTATATAAAGACGATAATGTCGACATTGACAAAGTAATAAGCGAGTTGAAAGTATGTATAAAAGCACACACGTGTTTTGAAATGCAATTGAAATGTCAAGCAACTTCCGCCACGGATGAAGATTGTCGATGGCTTGAATCCCACCAACCTTTCATCGATGACATAGATGAACGACGTAGTGACCAAGTACATTGTGACCTAATACTCGAACAATTTCAAGACCAAATTTTTATCACACCATTGGGGTTAATGATATATGACGAAGAAGACGGTAGGTGGACACTTGATAAACATAAAGGGAAAGGTTTGCATCTAAAAATCATTGAGCGCAACTACACCAAAATATTTATAAATGTTAGTTCCAAAGATGAATCAAAGTCTTTTATGAGTTTGTATGAACCCGCATACAAGCTAGTCTCTCAAAAAGCACCCGTGCTGATAGAGTTTGACGTGTCGAAAAGTAAAGGATACCTTCTTTTCGATAATGGTGTGTTGGATTTGAAAAACTTTGAATTATTGAAGAAGCATCCAAGCTATAACTTTATCAACAAAATACATCGGGACTATAATGTTTCTGAAGATTACTCCGAATTGAAATCTGAGGTGATTAGGAGATTGTTTGATAACCCAATTACCAACATTGAAAAACGAGATTATGTGCTTGAGCAATTAGCAAGGGGGATGGCGGGTGAAATATGTGATAGACAATTTATGTTTTTGATAGGCGATACGGCTTGCGGAAAAGGGAAATTGACTTCATTGTTAAAACGTGCATTTGAAGAATTCCAATATGAATTTGATGGAGAAAATTTAAAAGCCAAAAAGTACAAATCCGATATGGAAAATGAACGAAAATGGACTTGGGCGGTTGAGCTGTGGCATAGACGTTTTGCAATAAGTAATGAATGTGACATAGGTGTTGAAACGACAAAAAATAATTTTGGCGAACACAAAATGAGAATTGAAAAGTTGTCCGCAACCATCTTGAAAAAGTTTTGCAGTGGCGGGAACGAAACAT